>JASDQU010105386.1:112169-122930 GCA_032191745.1 Picea mariana | reverse complement strand
TCCACTTTGACAGAATTTGGGTTTTCCAGTAGACTTAGTTGTGATACAAGCACAAGTCCAAGTGGAGATCACATATTTTGTGGATGTTTCCGAGGATGGAAATTATTTGAGGTGGGGGAGGATGTAAAGTCTTCGGCTCGCTAGGTGTGAAAATCATTTTCCAAGTCCTCACAGGGACGGAACGTGGGGTTTCTCTGGCACTCAAGATCTGCACTAGTTGGGAAAATGGGTGCCTTGGGAATGCGAACGCGCCAAAGGGCTTGCCCAAGTATGAAGTGACCAAGAGACTGGGGCACGTCGACATGAGGAGCTCACTAAGGTTGGGGTGCATTGTTCCCAGGGGGCATGACGATTGACAAGTGTGATGATTCATTTGGGCAATTGAATTTGCAGAGGGGTGTGACGATTCTCTCAAGAGACCAGGTCCACGAAGGGGTATGATGATTCATGTGGACACATGGGTTAACAAAGGGGCACAACACCCCAAAACGACACGATGGTTCGTGATGGTGACCATTGAAGTCACTATTAGATAACAAGGGAACACAACCAAGGAAAGAATATTTGAAGAACAAGGAGAGCAAGATCAACTCTACGATTCTGAGGCAGAATTAGATGAAGAGGGGCAAGCTCCCTCAAGGATCCAAGTCACTCTACCTGGAAGGGGTTGTGCTATGTTGAGGTCATTTTGTGAGAAAAGTTGGGGGGACCTTTTTTTTGGCTGAGTATAGGGGAAGTGTTGTTGCAAGTCTAAGCAGGCAAACTAGGATATAGAACCACAAGTCTATGTGAAGCCTTGCAATAGAGAAGAGATGGAAAGTTTGTGGGTGGGGGAACGTCTAAGGTTCACCATAGAAGTTTGTAGAGATGATAGCAACAAAAAGTCTTGGTGTGACGAATCTGTGTATGAGTGTCTTGGCGAGGTGATACAAGTTGTGTGACTCTGCCAAGTTGTAAACCGAGCCAGTAGTGCTCATACTGTAACAATTTTGCGATAATAAGACTTAGTGGGGTGTTAAGCACAATTTGTGTTGCACACACTATATTTGTGTTTCTATTGTTTGTTTCGCAAGTGTTCTCTTCATTTCATGGATGTGTGTTTATATATGACTATGTGTTAAGATGTTAACAAATTTTCTAAGTATATAAGAGTTGCATCTTTGGTATTGTCAAGCAGCCAAGTAAGAAACATCACAGTGTCGCACGGCCTCAAAAGGTGCATGATCATAAGCTCCAACTAGACACATAGAGGAGACGTGACAATACCATAGTTATCAAATTCGATTCTTATACAAATTTTTCGTTCAATTCTTTTAGGGAATCAATGTTGTTATCTTTATCACGGACAGCTCATAAACTATATTGTTGAATTTGGGTGATGGGAAATATAATTAAGTTTTTGCTATGTGACCCATAGTTTCCTTCTCGGCACCCTTCATTGCTCGGATTCCAACAAGCGAAAGTGGGTGAAAAAGAAGCCACGACAACTTACTTATGTGCTTGTCCGATTTGTGTGGGAACAAAAGCATGGGGAGCCACGGGTGTGTTGCCCCTTATCATTACTTGTTGGTGTACAACTTAGTCCCCAGAAGGGGGGCAAGCTTTGATAGCTCACCTTTTTATGTGTTGTTTGGAACGAAGTGCTTCATCTTTGTCAGAAATCTGCTAATCATAACAAATATGATCAAAATAAAGGATAGTTATTAATTGATCCATGACGATTCGTCTTTGGGATGTATTCATGAGGAGATCATAAGAATCGATCTCGGGTTGCATTTATGAAGAGATAGCGAATAAGATGTAAGTGGAAGTGAAAGCGAAAGCGAAGATGGAAAATAATTACAGGAACTCTGTTATTTTTCTAATTATAATAGCGAGGTTTGATGAAGTATATTGGCGAATTTTGGTAGAAATTAATATTTTTAACTATTTTTTTAGAAATCCAAATTTAAATTTAATCTGTGTAATATATCTACAAATTCACGTCTACTATGTGTATAACTATAATTTTATTAGATAAATTTGGTTTAAATAGTAATTTTTTATTGTTTAAATTGCATTTTTAAATATATAAATGGATTTAACCTTTTAAAAAACTAAGAAACACTTGGATTATATAGACTTAACTACTCAAATCTACAAATTCAACAATTTTTTTCCAGCAAAATTAAGCTAATAATATCGGAGTGGGTTAACTCGGAGCAATCTTCCCTCTAGAGTTATTTTTCCTTCGGCGCTCTACTTTTAAAATTCTAATTCAAAATTCTGATCGATTTTCTGCGCTTCTCGATTGATTTAAAATGGGGCATAACCTCCTTCAAGTAAGATTCTGAAATGTATGGAACATTGATCCATGCAAAACCAATAATAATTGATCATTGTGTAAACACTTTGACTCGTAAGGTAAGCGGGTCCTCAAACAGTCCCTTGGAAATGATTTTTCTTTCGATTTCTGTCGTTGCAGTAATTGAAAATGTGTAACTCGTTAACCGTAAATTATGATTTGAAAGTGAACCTTCTCCAAGCGTCAAATTCTCGAACACAGGTTCCATAGTATACCTAATTCCGAAAATGAGACTTTTTAAATAACGCTTATGAGCTTCTCAAATCGACCAATAGGACCGAGCTGAGCAGCAGATCATCCCTGATAATCCGAAGGCTGAGGTCACAATGGCGTAATCGTGACTTCATCGACCATGTGGTGCTGGTCCAGTCAGCAGAGATAAAGAATAATACTAATGCGAAGACTAGATCTCAGGGGGTGTATGGAACCGTGTATTTGGCTGTAAATTGATGCCGACACGCCCCCACTTGTACGCCTTTCACTTTCCTCGCAGGCCCAGGTGATGAACATTTCTGAACTGTAAAATGAAATATATATGTTATTGAGATAACATTGAAGTTGAGGGCGACTGAAGGGATCAGCTGCGCCGTTGAAGTAGAGGTGGGCACAGAAACGAAGGCAATCTGGCAAACTAAGAGACACCGTTTTGTGGTTTTGTTTATTTACGGTAAAAGTTGAGTATTTTTGTCGATCTTAATTACGCCGAAGGCGTTTTATAAGGGGAGGTTCCCTTTATGCTTTGTTCTATGTCAATGCATTCAACGTATCAAAATTTTATTTTGACTTTTATCCTTTCTTCACGAATTAAATCCTGTCACGTCTACCAATTGTGCTGTTTGATTCTCCAACCGTGGATTGTTAAATATGGCAATTCTGCCCAACAGTAACGCCTTAGCTTTGTCTTTGAATTTACTATATTTACTATTTTCCTGGTTTATTTATTATATTTTTAGGTGGAAAGTTTTAATAAGGGCAGGGATGATTTTAAGGAAGGAAATTTATTTTTAAATGTAGAAACCTTAGCGAATCTTACTAATCCTTCATATGCCAACTATAAATGTTTGGCGAGATTTTTGTAAAATTATTCAAATTTCTAAAGATTGTATATAGTTTGTATAAAATTTTGGCGATTTTTAAGGTAAGATAATTTTATCCTATAGAATTTGGGCGAATAATTTTTAGATTAGCGAAACATTTTTGGGGGAAAACCATGGAAAGTTAGTCCATGAGCAAAATTTAGCCCCTAAAATCATCCCTAATTAAGGGCAAGGTTTTTCTGAGACTTTCGTCCTCTGTTACCATTCACTTAACAATTGCCACCTATTCACCCAAAAAGACCACATCCGGATTGCTACTGAGTCCGAGAAAAACCTCAAGTTTTTTAGTAGTCTAAACGTTCTACTTTTTGGGGGTTTTCTGGCCACTTTTTCCATTTGATTTTGCCTGAAATCCAGTGATGAATGGTTGGATCTGCAGATTTGAGTGGCTAAGTTTGTATAATCCGAGTTCCCCAGGGGTTTTCATCACACTGAATCCATTTATGCATTCAGAAAGACAATTTAAACAACATAAAATATAGATTTTGTCCAAATTTACATCGTCGGATTCCGGCCAATTCCTGCCAGAAAACCCAAAAGGTAGAACGTTTAGCCAAAGCCGTTTCTGATAACTGGCCTCGTCCGTATGGATTGCTACTAAGTCTGACAAAAACCTCCAATTTTTGATAAGTGGCCTCGTCTGTATGGAGTACATCTTACTCTATATTCACAATGAATTCGAAGTTCATCTTACTCTATATTCTGAACTCTATATTCTCAATGAATTCAAAGTTCAACGAGAGAATTTCCCATTGCTCCTCCGAGATAGTTTGGAAAGTGTGAAAAATAGCCTTCAAGAGGTCCAAGACCTCATTGATAGCGCGAAATGACAGTCGGTGTCTCAGTTGTTGCCTCCCTTGCAACCCAAACTTCCTACATAGATAAACGAATGGAGCACAAATAGATTTGATCAACTCTTCCAACAACTTCATTCTGCTATTTCAAGAACTGCCCATACTACATACTGCAATGATTGTGGACTCTGCACACCCTCAAGCAGAGGTGCTTCTTCAACCTCTACCAAACTTCGTGGGGTTTGGCATTGAAGCTACTTGGATTCAATTGCTCACATGGATTAACGAACATCCCCAAGCTAGGGTGACTGGAATCTATGAGATGGACGACATTGACAAGACTTCGTTACTCCAACTCAAATCAAAAGATCACAATGAACAAAGACAGACCTCAACATTCTATTCTCAATGGAAAATTCAAAGACGAATCAACTTTGCACCATAACATGAAAGTCTCATCATATTGTTTGAAAATGGAAAGATAAACAATAAAATAAAGTACGAACTTGAAAATTGAAAAATAAACAATAGAGTAAGAATCTTAGTTGTATTCCATAATAGAGTACTAATCTTATTTGTTATTCTATATTAATTATATAAATCATATCTTGCATAAGTGTTTTTCGTACAAAATGTTGTCCACCTATTAGTTAATCCATTATAATAATAATAATAATCTATTTTTTAAGGTCATGACCAATACACATCAAATTGGTGTATGAGACCCCCTTGTTTGTGGGACAAGTGACCCCCCTCTGCCCAACAATTTGACTGGTAAAGTCTACAGAGGTATACATACCCTACCCCCCTCTGGATTTGAACTTGTGACCTCTTAAGAGGAAACACATGTTCTTAACCATTAAAAATCCATACACAATACCAAAGGTGAACATGTTGTAGCTAAATCCCAACCGGTGAGGCAATGAGCACCAATTCTTGAGTGGATGCCAAATTATCCCATCCAATCATGGAAAATTCCATCACAAACTCTGGACTTTTATTCAAGGATTAACACGTTAATGGAACTGTTGTAGCCACCTATCCACGAGAGAAACATACTCAAGCATTGCTTCCTTTATTGGATTTGCAGAGGATGAGTTAGTGGGAATAATCGACTTATCGAGAACAAAAATATTGGAAAGGTGGAACAAAGCTCAACCAACCATTCTTCGTTGTATCCTATTTCACATTCTAGTTTTCACCAATTGAAAATTGAATTGTGGTTGAGCTTTAGCATGTGAGCTTTTATGTTTTTAACATAAACTAATTTGAAGGCCATGCTCTACCTTGCCTCCATGGTTCTATGATATTCTCCATTTCTCTAGGGGCTCTATATTTTTGAATATTACATTGCAAATGTTCCCATTATCTTTCACCTTGCATACATGTATACAACTCATTGCTTTGTAGATAAAGGAATATTAATTTCCTCACACCATGTCAAACCAGAGCAGAGCTCCCATGAGAGTGAGTGTTGAAGCAAGGAGAAAACATACTTTAAAATTTGATAGTAATAAAGGTGTTCACTCTAGAACAACAATTTGCTCTCATGTACATAGTTCTATACCAGTATATAGTAAGTCGATTAGGCCACCGACACAAGTCATGTTAGTATGGATCACTTATTTTATTATTCTATTTTAAAAATAAATTAAAACAAATCCAAACAATTTAAATTAAATTATATTAATGTTAATCTTGATAATAACGACACTTTCACGATGAATTCTGGTCAATCGTAAAATCAAAACCAGTCACCTACAACTGCCAACTACCAGTCACCTAAATTAATCAATCGACCTACAACTACCAACTATTGCAGCGATGCCTTTTAAGGATCCCTGCTACACTTTATCACGTGTTTTTAGAACTCCAATACAACATATATAACATCCTCAATTATTGATTTCATGCCTAACTCCAATTGCTTATAGATAGCATGGACTTCAAGAACCCTATTACTCGTCGCCTCTAATGAGGTAGAATTGATTGGTTAATTTTATATAATCTGAGTGTTCCAAGGATTTTTCACCTTGCTGAATCCATTTTTGCATTCAAAAATACAATTTAAACAACAAAAAATTGTAATTTGAAAAAAACCAAAACATAAAAGAATTAAACAACACCAAATCTAATTCTTAAGAAAACTTGAAACTTGTATTTCCTGACTTTCTTTTTTTTACTTTTATTGCACAATCAAACTACAGAGACTGATGGAAAGTCATTGAATGGTTATTGTTATTCTTCTGAGAATATCAATATCATGATGGAAAGTGATTGAATGCGATTCTTATAAGAATATCAATATCATGTAAATCTCAATGGAGTCCACCACTATTGAATGGGGCATTAAACTAAGCATAATTATATAGATTATGTTCATTCTTGTTTTTAGTAATTTTAGAAGGGTTGTTATAAACTAAATAAGGGTTCTTATAAACTAAATACGACTCATTCTATAGATATGATAATATGTTGTAAAGGGTTTGAATAGTAAGGGAACATATCCTACTATAAGATACTCTAACATGGATGGATCTTTGAGTAATGTTTTTTAGTATTGTTAGAAGGAATGAAGGCATTATTTGAATGTCATGAAGTGCTTGACTATGTTTGGAGGATAGAATTATTGTTCAAAATAAACCAACATAGACCCATCTTAACTTTGGTTCTACAAGGGTCAAGAGGATTCAAATCTCTCTAGGAGCAAACCCTTCCTTTTTCACTCTAGACTGTTCAGTTCTATTCCTTGCAAATTAGTCTTTTTAATCTTCTTTTATCTTGGTTTAATTAGGTTAGTTTAATTTAATTTGAGAGCCGACATATACAATTTTCATTTAGTTATTTTCTTATATTATTATTTAAGAGTGACACATGTCAGCTCCACATTGAATTTAGGCATAGATCCACACATCGACCTAATACTGGGTTGTAGAATTCACCTCTCGGTGCAAAAAAAGAATGAGTCTAAACCCATAGATCTTTGCTGAGGATTAGTCTTGGCGCACCTATAAAAGTTAGATGGGGTGTTTAGGATGTGATTGACATTGTGGAATAACTACATCAAAACGAGGGTGGGAGAGCATAGAGAGTGGAATTGTTCATATCCCATGGATGACATTTAATATTATAATTGATGAGTGCACTGGAATCACTAATATCCACTTGATTCAATCAAGATGTAGAGGAGATCGTGTTATCTCTGAAACCTCCCTAATTACTCATTTTCCATTCTCTCACTCTCTCGCAACCAAATCAATGGCACCCTTTCTACCAACTTTTTTAATTCCACTGCCATTCAATTCCTTGGCTTTCCCTTCAACAACTTGACTAGCTTTGTTCCTCTCAGCGTGGTTTTCTATCCGATCTCCACCATCTAAGCCTTCACCAAAACAACCTTGGGGGTCAGATTCTGCTAGCTCTATCCAACTACACAAAGTTGATTGTCCCATACTTGTGTTTGAATATCTTATTGAATGATCCAAATTACAATCAACCTCTAAAGGGGAAGGCATTCAAATTTCAAATTTGCATTTCCCCATCATTCTCATTAATATGATAATATCCTTTTCTCAAGCTTCTGTTGGAATGTAAAAATCAATTTTTAGGCACTAGTCAACATCAACACAATGCATGAGCACTGACAGACAATTGAAAACATGGCTGGAAGATCCTTAGGGCTCTTCCGAGGGGTACATCGCTGGAGAGTAATTGTTGAAATATGCAATGGATGGTCATGGTTAATGACCCATACCTTATGCAATGGAGCAATGTCGGCTCTGACAAATGACAAGCTCGTCTTAAAGTCAAGTTTATCTGGTGCTTAAGGATTGCACGTATGGTATTAGGTGCGATAGAATATTGTATGCATATATGATATTCTCACGTCTAAAAGTTCCAGAACATTTAGATGTCGCAAATATTAGAATTCTTACACTAGAATAACAAATAATAATAATTTATAAGTGTAGATTCCAAGTTACCCCTCTAATAAAAAAATTGTAATAAGAGCTAGATGCATAGTTTAATAAATCCATCACTCTAGAATGTCAATAAAGTCATCACTCTAGAATGTTAATAAGAGCGACGTGTCCATTCAATACATTAACACATACGAAAGTTTAATTAAAAATATCATTTTACCTAGATTTTCCCTATGAGTGAAGAGCCAACCACCCAAGATATGGTTTCTTGACTTATTCTAAAAAAATTACACCATATTTATCTTCAATTATATTGGATCCATAGATTCCAAGGGATTGAAAAGAGTATTTCAGATGGTATTGAGGAATTTATTCCTTGTTGGATATAATTTAATATATGAAAATTAAGTACTAGGAGGACTTATCCATGTGAGAAAACTCTGATATTGAAATAATTGAAGGTAGATCACCATGTAAGCCCTCATTTAAGTGGGAATACCTTGGTGCATTGCAAGTAGATATTCCATAATGGGATATACCACCATTTCTGGCTGTTGAGAATAATCTAAGTAGTTAAAAGATAAAAAAGCATCAAACAAAGCAAACCAAACAAATAGTTATGCATATGATTTCAAATTGAAATAGAAAAAAATAAACCTAGTTGATATTTAAGGCTTACTAACAATGATATTATAGGGAGTGCATATCGAACCAATGACATTTGGGAATTTTATTACTCTTGCATAGTTCATATTAAGTCATTGTTAAATCATTATTGTCATGTGAATTTTATTTGTTTGATGTTGTTGCCCCCCTACTCCCTTGTAGGGCCACACGACCTCTCGGTCAAGGATATACGATTCTTGAGTCGAACGACTCTCTAAAACCTTAATGGTCTTGTTCTATATCTAAACATAGGCCCTTTCAGATTTCTGGCGCAGGTCTTATGGCACTCACGACCTTCCCCTTCGTGCTTGCGAAATCTAAGAGTTTGGGCACTAGCTCCTTTTCTGATAAGACACTCCTTGATGTGACCTTGGGCAATGACCTCATGTAAACACATGATTGTGGGTGCACCCAAGAGTATTTTGGAACCAAACTACTTTTTTCCTTGCAATTCACCTCGAGCCACCACATGTCCTTTTACCATTACCATGGTCTTGATTGCGGCCCACCCTCAACTTTTTAAAGCTTGAGTACCTTCTATCCCCGTAATGCAAGGTGACCGTTGATCTAACGATCTTGATGGTGCTTCTGAACTGACGGCTAAGATCTGTCATGTAACGTCCCTGACCATCAACCCACTTATCGGGAAACACTACTTCACGGAAACATTCTCATACTTAAATATATAACATGCATTATTTATAAAGAATAATCATTAAATCAAATTAAGACATTTGACATGGACTTACTATTGTCATACAGACTTAAACAGAATTAACAACAATTCAAACTAGCAACGGAATACACAATAATATTACAAGTATCACAGAACATGCATTTGAATTAAGTACAGAATTAAAACACATAATGATACTTATCCTTGAAACTGTAATACACCACCAACTACGTGCAGACCTTCTATGAACCTCCTAGCCTTAGACCACACTGCTCATCACTCTTAGTAGTAGGTCACCCCTGAGTTGGGACTAAGCTCCATCGGGCAAGGGAATCCTAGGCTAGGCAAGGTCAATGGAAGACACACAGTTTGTGAGGAAGGATTCTCTCCCAGGAGCCACTTATGCCCACTTCTCACAGACTCTCATTCCCCACATGCCTGTCCCACCCTAAGAATATACACCTTCACTATCACCAAGACAGTCCTTCAGCCACTAAACCTCCCTTGCCTTGGGCTTCAGCAACAGATTAGACCAGAATTCTCTGAGCTCTGAGGAAACTACATGACTCCTTCGAGGAGTTCTCACTTCCTCCGCGCACTCTCTCACCTGGAGAGAGTCGCTCACAGGCCTGACAACCTACTTCTTCAACCACAACCACCTCTCTCACCTTGAGAGAGTGTTGTACACATGCCTGACAACATACTTCTTCAGCTATGTTCTAGCACAAGGGGGACAACAAGGCTCAACAAGGAACGAATGACCGTAGCCAATCACACTCAGCCAAGGGACTGCGTGGCCAACACAACCCACAGTTATAACACACACGACATAGACAATTGCTCAAGTTTCACAGAAGACGCGGGTCAACTTCAGAGGTGCGTGGCTATGTAGAGGTCTAGTGTAGAGACAAAACAGTTCTTGGGAAGAATTCCAATGATTTCTGGTTATGATTTTCATGATTGCGTGATCTGAAAATTAAGCAGAGGTAGGGATGATTTTAAGGACGGAAATTTATTTTAAAATGTAGAAACCTTGGCGAATCTTACTAATCCTTTATATGCCAACTATAAATCTTTGGTGATATCTTTGTAAAAATATTCAAATTTCTAAGGATTTTATATAGTTTTTATAAATTTTTGGTGATTTTTAAGGTAAAATAATTTTATCCTATAGAATTTGGGCGAATCATTTTTAAAATAGCGAATCTCGTTTTTGGAAAAACCATGGAAAATTAGCCCATGAGCGAAATTTAGCCCCTAA
>JASDQU010105386.1:95025-112040 GCA_032191745.1 Picea mariana | reverse complement strand
AAATATTCAAATTTCTAAGGATTTTATATAGTTTTTATAAATTTTTGGTGATTTTTAAGGTAAAATAATTTTATCCTATAGAATTTGGGCGAATCATTTTTAAAATAGCGAATCTCGTTTTTGGAAAAACCATGGAAAATTAGCCCATGAGCGAAATTTAGCCCCTAAAATCATCTATGAGCTGCAGAGGTCATTCACGAAATCCAACGGTTCAGACAACAAACAACAGAATGGAGGACGAACCCCCATCCTGACTCAATTCTTGGGTTAAATTGCTTGTGCCTGGGCCGACACATGTTGCCCATGAAGCTACATGCACTCCATCAAGTATGTGTTCCCTTTTGCACACGTTGGGGCTACATGTGTTGCCTCTCCCAGGACTTAGGATAAAAACATACCTCTCACACCACTTTGGAATAATAATAAATTATTATTCCTAAGGACTTAAGCTCTCAAGCTTAGCCCCTCTTCCAACCTCCCAGCCCTGTCTCCCTTACCCATACTATGGAAACTTAGTCCCCCATTACTCTTTCTTCGTGGTCGGTCAGCATGCAACGATGTTTATATATTATATTAACGATCTGCATAATTACATATACAAAATTAGGCTCCTGGCCTTAACACTTAGTCTCTCCAGCCTAATAAACACATAAGCCCACCAACTTATCAATACTCAACTCACCATCCTACAAAACATGATTACAATTCATAATATAACTGGGGCACTACTGGGGGATATTACAATTCCCTCCCCTTATCTTTTCATTGTGCTCGGTGCAACTCTTTACATAGCATCAACAAGATTTTCAAAATCTTCAAAAAGATGTGGGTATTTTTCCCGCATAGCATCTTCATGCTCCCATGTCGCATCCTCAGGACTGTACCAAGTCCATTGGACCTTTACAAGCCCTATGGCTCGATTCTGGAGCTCTTTTCTTTTCTGGTCCAATGTGCGCACATGATGCACTTGCAAGACACCTTCTTGCTCCACCTGAATCACATTCCAATCGATAACATGATTAGCATCAGGTATATATTTCTTACGCAATGAAACATGAAATACATTATGTACAGTCATGGATGTAGGTAATGAAATCATATATGCAACTAGCCCAATCCTTTCTAGAATTTCAAAAGGTCCACAAAATCTGGCTACCAACTTGTCGCAGTTTACCAGCTTGATGGAACTTCTATTGTCTTTTACTTTCAGGAAAACATGGTCACCCACTTTAAACTCTCTGTGGGTTATGTTTTTATCAGCATAACTTTTTTTCCTGTCCTGGGAAGCTTTCAAATTCTGCTTAATTTTTAGCATATGTTCTTCCATTTCCTGGAGAAACTCTAGCCCAACTACTACCCTATCAGTTGGATTATCCCAACTCACTGGAGTATTGCACTTTCTACCATAAAGTGCTTCAAATGGGATCATCTTCAACGATGCTTGATACCCATTGTTGTAGGCGAATTCTACCAAGTGTAGGTAGTCTTCTCATTTAGATGGTTTGTCCATCACATACATCCTTAGTATGTCTTCTATCACTCGATTCAGCCGCTATGTTTTCCCATCATACTCAAGATGATAAGATGTACTGAAGTTCAGATTCGTTCTGAACCCCTTGAATAACCCTTTCCAGAAATTTGAGGTAAATTCAGGGGCTCTGTCAGACACAATTGTCTTGGGAATTTCGTGCAATCATGCCACTTCCTTCTTAAAAATATCAACAACATCTGTTGCCTTGTGAGTATTCTTTAATGGAATGAAATGGGCAGCTTTTGTAATCTTGTCCACTACCACCATGATTGAATCATGTTGCTTGTTGGTTCTGGGCAATACTGTGATGAAATCCATTGTCACCACTTCCCACTTCCACTAAGGAATGGGTAAAGGCTACAGCAACCCTGTCGGGTGTCTATGCTCAGCTTTAACCTTCTGGTACTCCATACATATAGCGATATATTAAGAAATATATTTATTCAGACCTGGCCAAAAGTAATGGCTCTTGACTGTTGCCATAGTTTTCTGATATCCAGGGTGCCCAACATAAGGCACATTATGCATTTCATGCAAAATCACAAGTTTCGAATCCTGGACATTAGGTACATAAATTATGTTCTTGTACAGAAGTATTCCATCAGTTTCCAATTTATAAATCTCCACTTTCTATGGCATCTTACCTTGTTGTAGCTTTGCTACCAAATCCCTGTACTAGAAATCTATATTTGCAGCCTCCGAAATTATGCTTTTAATATCAGTTCGGTACATGATAATGGTTGTAGCATGTAATTCATGCACTCTCTTGCTGAGTGCATCAACCACTTTATTTTCCTTCCCTTTGATATGCTTGATATCAAAATCATACTCACAGAGAAACTCCAGCCACCTACTCTGTCTAGAGTTCAAGGTTGGTTGATCGAACAAGTACTTCAAACCGTTATGGTCTATTCTTATTTCAAACATCCTTCCCATGAGGAAATTTCTCCATTTCTTTAGAGCGTGTACTATGGCTACCAACTCCAAATGATGAGTTTCATAGTTCCTTTTGTGCTCTTTCAAATTTCTGGATTCATAACAGATTATGAATCCATTCTGACTGAGGACTCCTCCTAGTTCTTCTTTGCATGCATTTGTGCACACCAAAAAATATTCATTTGGATCTGCGATTCTTAGGATTGGAGCACTGGTTAACAGTTGCTTCAATTGCTTGAATATTCTCTCACAATCCTTTGTCCACTGAAACTTCTTCTCCTTAATTTGCAAGGAAGTGATAGGGTGAGCTATCCTCGAGAACCCTGCAATAAACCTTCTGTAATAACCATCTAGACCCATAAAGGATCTGACTTATGTCACGTTCTTTGGCACTGACCATTCTCTAATGGCCTCAATATTCTCAGGATCTATAACTATCCCTTCCCTCAAAATAATATACCCCAAGTAATCGATCTGGTCCTGATAAAATGAGCACTTGCTCAACTTGGCATACAGTTGGTGCTCTCTTAGCACCTGCAACACCATCCTAAGATTTTGTTCATTCTCTTCCTCCGAGTTGGAATACACCATAATGCCATCCAAGAATACTATGACGAACTTGTCTAGATAGTCCCTGAATACACCATTCATTAGGCACATAAAAACAACAGGTGCGTTTGACAGCCCAAATGGCACCACTGTGAGCTCGTAATGACCATACCTTGTTCTAAAGGCGGTCTTGTTGATGTCTTCATCCTTTATCCTTACCTAGTGATATCCCGACCTGAGGTCTATCTTTGAAAATATCTTTTCATTCTTCAACTGATCGAAGAGGTCATCAATCCTCAGTAGCAGATATTTGTTCTTTATAGTTACTTTGTTCAATTGTCTGAAATCGATACACAATATCAATGTACCATCCTTCTTCTTCATGAACAGGACCGGGGTACCCCAAGGTGACACACTTGGGTGTATATACCCCTTCTTCAGAAGCTCTTCAAACTGAAGTTGCATTTCTTTCAGCTCCTACGTACTCATTCTGTAAGGATCTTTTGACACTGAAGCTGCTCCAGGCATCAAGTTTACAGAGAAGTCAATATCTCTTTTTGGAGGTAATCCTAGTACCTCCTGTAATACATCTTCAAACTCCTTTAGTAATACATGATCTCCAATACTTGACACCTTATCTTTAGGTGTTTCCTCCACATGGGATGCAAATAATTGACAACCTTTCCTGTAGCACTTCTTTAGTTGCATTGCTGAGATTTCTCTGATAGAAACAGCTCTGGGAATTCCTTGGACTGTTATCCGATTCTCTTCCTCATCTAGGCAAGTGAATGCCTTATTACGACAGTCCAAGATGGCATGTTTCTAGTCCAACCAGTCCATCCCAATTAGACAATCATAAGAACCTAAAGGAAGAACATTCAATTCATCCATTGTGCTCAGTCCATTCATGTCCACAAGATAAGACTTAACTAACACAATGACTTTTCTCTTCTTGGTTCCTGTAGCCAGCTGCACTAACTAAGAATTTTCATGTTTGATTCTCAACAAATGGAAAATTTCCACCACTCTAAGATCTATATAACTATGGCTAGCCCCTGAATCAATTAAAATAGTAAATGGTTGGTTGTTAATCGTACCTTCCACTTCAATCATGTGCGATTGATATTCATCTTTATTGTTGTGCAGGGATGCATAGATCCTTGGAATTCTACTACCCATGTCCTCCACTATTTCAGCCTACTTTACATTGTGGACAACTCTCACTTTATCATTTCTGTGGGGGCAATCTTTGTACCTATGGTTTTGTTTACAACCCCAACATTCCATAGATGGCGGTCTCAGCATTTGTTCCCCTACGTCAGCCATTCTTGGCTCTCTAAACGATGGTTTTCCTTGAGGAATGTTTCTGAAAAAGGGAGGTTCGTTTCCCTTCTGCCTCTGTTCTTTCTTAAACTTCTTCTGGTCATCCCAAGCCTTCCAAAAAATAGGCTTTTCTCTTTGCTTCTCATATAATCATTTCGCTCTTCTTATAGTTTCTTCCATAGTTTTTGGGTCATCATACTAGATCTTGTCCCTAATGGAAGGTGGTAGTTCACTCAGATACCTTTGAATCTTGACAGTCTCATCCTTGATGAACGAACCATACTTCAGTAATTCCAAAAACCTTTGTTTGTGTTCATCAATGGTCATGCTTCCCAGCTTGAGTTCAAAGAACTCTTTCATCTTTCTGTCATAGTATCTTTTAGTCAAGTATTTATTTTCGAAATATCTCTTGAATTCTTTCCAAGTGATATATTTCTCTCTAATGTGTTTCACCTGCACAAGATGATCCCACCACATGGATGCCTTTCCCTTCAGTTGATACATTGCAATTCTTCCTTCTGCATGAGAGGAATAATTCTGCAGTTGGAAATATTTCCTCATGCCAAGCAACCATGTCTCGACATCTTCCTCCTTTTCTTCTCCATCAAACATTGGAGGCTTAATATTGTTCATTTATCCCTTCAGTTCATCCACTCCAGATCTCCTGTGATTTTTGGTAGGATATGGGCTTGAACTACTGTGTTCCCTCCTCTTGGAGTGACCTTGGGAGTGATGATGGTGTTTACCAACACTCCTTGATCTTATTCCCTCAGAAGTCAAGTGACTCCCGGTTTTGCTCGAGTCTCTCTCCTGGTCCAACTTCTTTTCTATTCTCTCCAGACTCTTCATCAACTTTAAGTTGAATTCACTATGTTTATCCTGAGCTTTCTTAAGATTTCTATTATCTGTTCGGTGAGTTTGGGCATCTTTCTACAATTTTCAATGATCTTCATCATATGCCCTTCCTTATCTATATCTTCTCCATGCCCATTAGAGTTTGACCCTTCAACTCCTAAATGAATAGCCATCCCTTTAGCTTCGTTCTCTGAACTTGAAGCAGTCTATGCCCCTTCCATTTCTTTTGCACTCAGTGGCAATTCTATTCGGTTCTGGCACTCACTAAACTTCTCCAAACACAATGTGCAGACAACCAAAATTTGTCAGGCCATTATTCCTTAACAAATCCCACAGTATTCATAAACAAATTTGAATTAGGAAAACATTCAGATTTCATGAATTTTTTGAGCTCTTCTTGGCTCTGTAACAATCCTTCGGGATCTATCCCCTTCTCTCTTAATCCCCAACCCACATGATCATGGGTCGTGACCACTCGCTTAGAAAAAATGGTGCTTCGTGACTTCGTGTTTTGAGAGGTTTGAAGGCACTTTGCAACAACTTCCCGAGTTCTAGACTAACAAACTTGCGACATAGGGCAGATCAACCATCCACATCTACCTAGAATCCAACGACTGACACTCGCTGTGGAACCTCAGGCATCTGAGTTCTAGTACTTTGGGACTTCAGAATATTTCACATCCACACACCCTGAACACTTCCATGTCACCTTAGGTGACGTCGTTACCTTACATCACTTAACGTTTTCCTAATTGCGGGGGCATGCAATGGTGGTTTTGGTGTAACCCGCCCTTCGTTTCGCAATTCTCTTGATGCTGACACATAACCCCTTCTGATGGTTGTACTGAAATTCCCTTCCGTCTGAATAGATCCTATGGCTCCAACACCCCAAGTGTTGAGCACTCTCTCTCTCTGGTCAAATACCACGATGGCTGTGATTTTATTCTACTGCTACTCCTCCCGAGCTTCGTAACATGACCAATGTAACCCCTTCACACTCAGAAACAATCTAAAGTTCGAAACTGGTTCCTTCGAACACCATTTCCACTCGCAACCTTGGGTCCAAATACCACTTATCCGGCCCATCTAGGCTCAGCGCTGACAACATGGCTCTGATACCATATTCTAACATCCCCGACGATCAACCCACTTGTCGGGAAATGCTACTTCATGGAATCATTCTCATACTTAAATATATAACATGCATTATTTATAAAGAATAAGCATTAAATCAAATTAAGACATTTGTCATGGATTTACTGCTTTCATATAGACTTAAACATAATTAACAACAATTCAAACTAGCAACAAAATACATGATAATATTACAAGTATCACAGAACATGCATTTTAATTAAGTACATAATTAAAAAACATAATTATACTTATATTTGAAACTGTAATACACTACCGACTGTGTCCAGACCTTCCACGAACCTCCCAGCCTTAGATTACACTACTCATCACTCTCAGCAGTAGGTCACCCTCGAGCTAGGACTAAGCTCCACCATGCAAGGGAATCCTAGGCTAGGCAAGGTCAATGAAAGAGACATAGTTTATTAGGAAGGATTCTCTCCCAGGAGCCACTTATGCCCACTGCTCATAGAATCTCATTCCCCACATGCATGTCCCACCCCAGGAGAATACACCTTCACTGTCACCAAGACATTCCTTCAGCTACTAAACCTCCCTTGCCTTGGGCTTCAGCAATAGACCAAACCATAATTCTCTGAGCTCTGAGGCAACTACAAGACTCCTTCCAGGAGTTCTCACTTCCTCTGCGCACTCTCTCACCTAGAGAGATTCACTCATAGGATTGACAACCTGCTTCTTCAACCACAACCACCTCTCTCACCTAGAGAGAGTGTTGCACACAAGCCTGACAGTCTGCCTCTTTAGCTCTATTCCAACACAAGGGGGACAACAAGGCTCAACAAGGAACAAATGATGGTATCCAATCATACTCATCCAAGGGACTACGTGGCCACAACAACCCATAGTTATAACACAGATTACATAGAAAATTGCTCAGGTTTTACAGAAGATACAGGTCGACTTCATAGGTGCATGGCTATGAAGAGGTCCAGTGTAGAGACAAAACGGTTCTCGGGAAGGATTCCAGTGACTTTTGGTTCTGGTTTTAACGATTGTGTGACATAAAAATTAAGCAAAGGTCATTCAGGGACTCCAATAGTTCAAAAAATTGACGGCATAATGGAGGATGAACCCCCATCCCAGCTCAATTCTTTGGTTAAATTGCATCTGCTTGGGCCGACACATGTCGCCCATGAAGCTGCAATTTTCACATGTTGGGGTTGCATGCGTTGCCTCTCCCAAGACCTAGGATAAAAATATACCTTTCACACCACTTTGGAATAATAATAAATTATTATTCCTAAGGACTTAAGGCCTCAAGCTTAGCCCCTCTTCCAACCTCCCAACCCCCTCTCCCTTACCCATACTGTGGAATCTTAGTCCTCCATCACTCTTTCTTCATGGTTGTTCGACACACAATGATGTTTATATATTATATTAATGATCTGCATAATTACATATACAAAATCAGGCTCGTGGCCTTAACACTTAGGCTCTCCAGACTAATAAACACATAAGCCCACCAGCTTATCAATACTCATCTCACCAGCCTACAAAACATGATTACAATGCATAATATAAATGGGGCACTACCTGGGGATATTACATGTCCCTTCCAAGTCTATGGATCAGATCTGACCTTTTCAAATCAACGAGCAGGATTTTCTTCGCGATTCGGTGTTCAGAGTTTTCAACTCTCAAACCTTGCTTTCTCCCACAATGACAGATCTTCTGCCACATGCCCTCTTCAATTGACGGTTATGATCGTTTCGGGATTCCAGACTTTGGAAATCTCAAATCTCAACTCTTTTCCCAATTGCTTTTATTTGTAGATGGTAATACACTAATGCATGTCTCCCACTGATCTGATGGCTGCAATCCCTTCGGGTCTTCAGACTTCGGATATCTCAATTCTCAACTTTCACTTTCCCTTGAAGTATGTAGAATTCTACCGTGTGTCCACTTGAATCATACTATTGAGATTTACTTCAGGTCATTACATAGAGTCCACGGATTTGCACCATGTCTCACCCTAAATATGATGGCTATGAATTACTTCGGGTCTTTACCTAGAGTCCATAGATTCACGCCACCTATCCTATGGATTTGACGACTAATATCTCCTTGGCACTTCGGATTTCGGGAGTTTCAACTCTCAACTGAAACTCTCAAAGTGATTTCCCCGAAGCCGCTGATCTACAGACACGTATCTCCTAGCGATCAATGATCAAGATCTACTTCGACTACCTCACCTCCTCCTGGTCCACGAGCTTCCGGAGTTGTGAATCTTGCGCCACCTGTCCTTCTTGATGATGGACAATCCCAAATTACTTCGGGACTTCAGAACTTTGGTAAGTTCACTCTTTTGCGTGTCCAAAGAGCTAAGGTTTGTGCACCTTGCTTTGATCATATGGTTGTTGGTCCTCTGCACTGTGATCCAATGGATACTTTCGCTCCTCCTCTTGAGCTTCTTATTTCTTCTGACTTAGAATATTTTCTAAGTGTTCAAAGGTTTCGACCTTTTCTCCTCCTACGAGTCTGTCTCTTGGACCTCTTCTGCATTTTGAAAAACTCTATCTTCTCTAATATTGATATCCTTGAATATTTTGATTTCCAACGCACTCCTTGCGTTCCTGGGATTTTGATAACTCAGTTCGAAGCATTTCTCGAAAAGAAATTCTTCCCGCACTCCTTATGTTCCTCTGTCCTAGTTCTTCGACGCTTGGTCGCTCCTTGATGATGTGCACTCCTTGCACCTAGTCTAAGTTCCGTTTGTTCTCTCTAAACTCCTCTAAGTCAATCCGAGACTTTGTTGACACACTCCTTGCATATGAGATGCACACCTTACATACGAGTTTCAGAAGAGAAACAGTTGAAACTTATCCAGTTTTGTCTCAACCTCATACGATTAAATCTTAATAATCATACATGAACTAAATGAACTAAATCACACACACAAAATGCAACATTCATTCAATCACACATCAAAATGAACACAGTCCAAAGGATTTGGACAATTCTGTCTGTTCTATTCATTCATGAAGCAAATTACTTAGTATTGCAGTTCTTCATTGTGTCTTTCTTCTACTCTATTTTGTCTCTACTGATCTCTCTCTCCTTATCTCTATTACAATACAATAACAAAATATCTAAGGACTAGCTCCACGAGTTCTCTCCGTCCTGTATGCAACCTATCTTATCAGGCCTTAGCAGTTTCCTACCTTGTCCTATTACAATAACTATCAGTTATTACCCGATAAGAACCGACACTCTATATCTGCAACTCCTTACAGTCGTATAAGACTTTACAACCAAGATATATTAAAAAATGTTGTTTCCAAAATATCTCAACAACTCGATTTACTTATGAGTTAAATGTTGATTTGAAATTCTTACATGTTGAGATGTCATATCCCTGCCTCCATGCTTGCGTCTTTGAATTTGAAGGCGATGCTTCTGCATAATTTGAGATAGATTTATAATTTATATATATGAGGGTAGAATTGAACTACAATAAACATACAAAAAAGAGGGAGAATATGTGACTCTAATTAGAGGCTCGCCATTGAACAATAATGGTTGCATAAAATAACATCCTTGCACCCCTGTCCAGTTCATGGAAGTACTAAAGAATCCCATAAATTGATTTCCCAAGACTAAGTACAGTTATGCTCTCTTTTTCTTATGGTCATGCTACCTCTTTCCAACTACCACAAGTCTTTCCCTGGATCGATAATCAGATAAATCTATGCATCATGGAGAATGTGTAGCACCCAGCCAAGAAACAAGGAGGTAATAGGACCAACGAAAATGCCTTAATACATAGCAACAACCTTTCATTTCCTTATATTACAATAGTCTTTGGGAGATTAGAAACACCAATTGAGGTTGATTTAGTCATGAACGAGAGTTTCACATCCTCCCATCATATGTCCACTTACATTTACCCTTGTTAGAATACCTTTTGAAGTATTCACTTTCCATCCAAAAAACAAATCCCGTACTCCTTGAACAACATAACCACCTTGATTCATTTCAGAGTTTCCTTTTCCCCTCTTCGGCGTTAACAAAAAATGCAATGTTCTTCCCTAATATTCTAAGGTACATGTCTGAACAAAATAGATACAACCCCATCGTTAAGAAAATCTGAAGATGCACCAGCAGATGCCATGTCTATGAAGCTATTACCACTATGATCAAAGTTTATTTTTCCAAAACGAGATCATATTCCAGTAGGACACTCGTCAATAATCACCAGAGTCACCCTAGTTCAAGGGGAAAGAGAGAATTAAATTGAACAAAGAATTTTGATTTCACACAAGCATAGGGTAGATTCTTCATTTTTATATCGTACCATCCTAGGGTTGCAACCTGCAACATTCTTTAAAGGAAAAAATACATCACCTTTCCATTAATACAAACCATTAAGCTATTGATCACACATGTTGCCTCTATAAAACCATAGTGTTATAAAAAGACAAGGAAATGCATGATCGATCATGCATGTTGCCACTATAAAACCAGAGTGTTACAACAAGACAGGGAAAGGTAGGAAAGAAAGATGAATGGAAAGTCCTGACCAGAACTATTTCTTCTATCACTATCCCACGAGTAATAACCTTCTATCGCGAGAAAACCAATACTTCTCCAAAGCTAACTCATGCAATACTTCATTGATAACCTCTATGTCTCTGACATTACTTACTAAAAAAAGAGTTTGATCCTGGATTAGAACATGTGGGATAGCGGGAACATAAGGTGAAATCAACACAGGATCTCGCTTGATATGGAGCTTGAACTACATAAAAGTTCCTTTACCTTCCCCGTTGTATCTAAATGAGGAGGAACTACTCGCTTGACTAGAGGGAGGGCGAGAAGGAACTGCTTTGTCATGAATTGTCTTTGTTCCTTCCAGAGGAGGGCCGCTTATTTGAACAACTCAATTTCGAGTAGGTGAAGAGAAAAATATGTGGTGATCGTAGATTAGCTGATTGCTAACAGATGGAAACTTTTTATTCATTCCTTCCTGTGGAGGGATGCCTATTTGAACAGTTACAATTTCATGTTGGTGAGAAGAAAACATGGTGATAACATATTGGTCGGTTGTTAAATAACAGATGGAAATTTTATATTGGTTTTGGACATTTCCTAGCCTTTCCTTTGAAACATAATATGCATATCTTCCTTTAATTGTGATACTTCTCATCTATCCCATGGATAATTACCTTTGGAGCCACCTGTATTTCAAAACTATAATTTATATAGTAGAAATGGACATCTAAATAATTAATAATATGTTCATATATCTCTTTTAATAATTTGATTTTATGTCTCACCCATTTTTTTAAGCATAACATGCATATCTTATTTTCATTATGGATGGTGAATCTCATCTATCCCATGGATAATTACCTTGGAGCTTATATGTTTAGTCTTTCCCTTTAGAGCATAATATGTATATTTTCCTTTAATGGTGGATTTTGAGTCTCATGTGTCCCATGGGTAATTACCTTAGAGTCACTAGACCCTCAAGATTATAATTACTCACGTAGAAATGGACATTTAAAGAATTAATAATATGTTAATATATTTCTTCTACTATTTTGATAATATATGACTTCGATACCAATTAAAAGAATACAAAGAACATGAAAGTATAAGAATATAAAGAACAATACAACATTCTATGAAATTAAGAAAGAATGTAAAAGGTTAGAACTAGAATTCAAACCATCTTGTTCCCATAATAATGTAGAAGTCGAACCATCGTGTTCACATAATAATACACAATAAATAATACAATTATGATAACCACCATATAACACTTAATGATACCTAATCAAGAACATTTGTACCATAACCCTAAAAATTCACTAAGCATATAATACCTAGGATAAGAACTATATCCTAAGGTATACATAGGGTGGCCATAGACATAGGATTAGAGTATCTCAGTGGAAAGAGAAAAGCAAAGTAGGTTACGGTATTTGAGAAGAGGTAACAAAATAAGAGAAGCAAGTGTGGCTATCTATAAATTCGAAGCATGTACCATGGAAACAATGAGCTCTACGACAAGTGATCTAAAATGTGGATGTGAATGTGGATATTTGTGATAGGGTTTCACAAGGGACATCTAGTGGGTTGCAAGAGGGCCCAAACAAACAATGAAATTGGTAGAGAACCTCTTCCTTAAAATAATCAATCAAGGATTTGATGCTACTTTTCTTTGCAATAGGCAATAAAGATAAGAAATGAGAGTACCCAAAGGCCCCAAAACACATTAAACATGCTTCAGTCGCACCGTCAATGCCAAATTTGTTATGACATGATAACCATTATAATTCACCTATACCAAAGCTAGTACAGTGTGCACCTTCCATCCCTTGGTCATCATGGATTTTCCTTATGAATAACCATCTGACAATCTCTTTGAGGGTGCCAAGATAGAGTCGATATTTTTTTGTCTTAAGGCCAATTGGAGAACCCACAAACCTTATAATGCACACTCTAGGTATAGGTATTGAATTTGCAAAAGTAGTTATATATAGAGATCGGAATTATATATTCATCAGATCCCTCACAAGATTCCCCCTGTTGTAAACAGATCCCTCACAAGGATCCTCAGAGATTTTATTTGAATTTCCAATTCAATGTCAACACCACATGGAGGATCATATGAGAATCTATGGCGGTGTACTTTTACCAAATCCACCCTTGTAGAAGTACCCCCTACCTATTGTGCTAGTATGCTAGGATTTGACGATACATGTAGAGATCTTGTTTTGTTCATTGATTCCTCCCACTACATGTAAATGTGGATTTACTTATGGATTTAAGTGAATCCTTTCTGATGTACAAGTTGGAATGAAAAACAAACTACTATTTTTATGTTGGAGCATATATATCAAAATTGCTTGTGAAATTGATTCTAAGATGGAAGACATGGTAGTAAAAGTGGCCTTCTATTTTATTTGATTTTCATAACAAATTATGAATTGATATTTGGGTAGCAAATACCTTTACATGATATCTACAATTAAAAAATGTACACATGTAACATCTTTTATTTTTGTTATATACCTGGAAAAATTGATTTCACTATTCAATTATCTATATTATCTTTGTTTCATTGTTTGTTTTCTCACATATGATGGTCATTAAAACATATATTACTCAATTTTTTTCGGCTTTTCCTTTCCCCACTTGACGGTATGCTAGTATAAATATTAAATAAAAATTATTCTACAGAGAACAAAGATTCTATCATTTCAATATTTGGAACAACATACGTTACGAGGGAAAAACTCTCTATGGCCAGGGTAAACCACAACAAATAGGTATGATTGCAGAAATCAACTCAATTCCAACATATTCTATATAAACTAATGTGCGAGATAAGAAAGAAGCCTACCTCGATCCAACGTTCGATGATGTTCCACCGTTGAGAACTTTGACCCAAATCTTTGCACCTACAACAAGTTCTCAACAAACAAGAAGAGAAAGTATATAATGATAATACAAAATGGGTTAGCACATCCGACAACATAATCCATTAATAAACATTACAAATATGCCCATGGATAAGTTCCTTCCAACTGGGCCTCCACCACTTCAATCTTCCACCAAAGGCAAGCTCATTGAAAAGAGACAATGAGGTTCTCTCAATCAATGGGGAAATATCCTGGGGGCTGAACACTGTGTTTAGACTTGAGGGACAAAGGGATGCAGACTCAATATGAAGTAATTTCTCAAGAGTAACTTTTCTCTCAAAGTTGAATGATTTCTCCTCTTTTCCATAGCTTGGAATTGTGCTCTTATAGCCTTTAAAATGAAACTAAAGAGCTAAGTCGGAATGTTTCCAGTATATGGAAGGCCAAGGATCATAGATCTCTCGTCGTGACATGGAAACCTGACTTCATTTTTGAATTTTCTAGCACAAATCTTTATGTACGTGGGATGTAGTGGAGAAGCCTGTGTATACACATGTTGTATAGTA
Source organism: Picea mariana (assembly GCA_032191745.1). Taxonomy (NCBI): domain Eukaryota; kingdom Viridiplantae; phylum Streptophyta; class Pinopsida; order Pinales; family Pinaceae; genus Picea; species Picea mariana. The sequence goes on along the minus strand of JASDQU010105386.1, from coordinate 97,755 downwards.
GATATGGCACGAATATGTGGAAAATTATGTATTTTTAGCTCTGGATTCATAAAAAAGGGATGACAAGTCTGCATAGGGAAATGGAAAAAGGCCCTCTGTGCAAGATAGCAATGGTGAGGCAAATCTTGCTATAACAGATGCCCCCTAATGTGTGAGATCATAGGAGTATGAGTGATGGACGAAATACATTATAAATAACCTAGGAGTGGAGTGGTAGAGAACCAAATGGACGAACGCATTACATTATGTACTGACTTTGCATACATGGCTGCCAAGAATACAATACAGATTCATGTGAAAAATATACCAAATAAGTGTATGTGGCAATGAATAGGAAAATACAAATGTGGTTAAATGCCAAAAAATGTCATAGTCATGAACAAGGCCCAATAGAACTAGTATCAAAACCAATTTGAAGATATTTGTATACCATGGAGTACAATATGATCTCCCATGATCATTGAAGTCATATAGGTATTGGTCCAATGAAAAGGAATCAACAACTCGGGAAAGTTGCAGCCATATAGTGATGTCTTCAAGTCTTCTACACTATCTGCCAAGGGTGCAAGTATACATCATGTGAATAAAGAACTTGAGGTCAAACATGATGAGACATCATTTGATTACCATTCATTGAGGTATACTATTAACAAACACGAGATAGTCTACCAATAATGAAAGTAGGTATCAAGGCACTGATCACATTCCTACAAGTGTGAATAAAGGAGTCGGTGTCGAACACTTGAGGAATCCATTGATCATGAGAAATTGATGTATTCCCATCTGTCAATGGTGAGAGAGCCAACCACTAATGACTGCAAGCCTCAAGGTACTCATAAAAGTCTAGATCCCATATCCAGAATAAATGAGCTGAAGTCGATGGAAAGAGACCCACTGAAAGAAGAGCATTAAGGCATCTCTCATCAATCAACACGAGGAACAAAGCAAGAGCTTCATAATTTGGTGGAGATTGGGCGAAGAACATGTTCACGAACCAACGACCCTGTGCGTCTTTTGCATGTGCCAAATGAAAGCGGTACACGAAAAATACCCTCTTAATAGCAACCAATGATGAAAACTATTGACAAAGGCGAGGAAACCACAAATAAGGCTAATGGCATCCAAGAAATTGCACGAATCCCAAAGTGTGAATATATGTCTTGCTGTCGAACACAAGGGACACCACCTAGTCAACAACCAATGATAAAATGTCGATTGTTGGGTTCAAGGTGACCTAACAATGATGAAAGTAGGGCCAGGGTGCATGATAAGACCATAGTATCATTTGATTCTGAGACAAATTGAGGGTATGGCCGACATGCAAAGTCAAGATTTATGAGGAATGGTCGACACATGTTGATAGACTTCCTTTGAACGAGAGAATGAGACATGTGGTAGACTCTGACAACATAGACTCGATGATGTAACTATTTGATGCAGGAGGCATCAATAATGTTCTCTATAGGGACTGGAAGAGTAACCAGTCTATAGAGAAAACTCTGTAACGAGATCAGCTTCCTAAGGCCATGCTAAACCCAAAATTATGATGACACAAGGACTCAATAACTTTGTGCTCTGTTCAAAGGCAATATGACTGCTGCCAATTATAATATAGTACTCCCTTCCCGCTCGTATTTTTTTGTTTTTTCATAACAAATGAATGTTATGATACAGAGGAGGAAACGAGTGTCACAAGTAAGCAAAACTAGTTCTAGTAGTGGAACGTACCTATGCTCAATGCAAGGAAATGCATGCGAGAGATGGACACTCAGGGTGATGTTCCCTCCAGGGTATATGGTCTCAAATTGTGAAGGATATAAACAGGGCTCTACTTGGTTGAGGATGCAGAAATTGCTTAGGCAATGGTTTATAACGCAAAGAGAGAACCGGCTAAAGGATCAATACTGCAAGTGAGGGCATGAGATGCAATCACAACTTAACGCCAAAAAAATTCCCTTTTTATGTCTTTTAGTCTGATTGGTGTGAAAAAGGGGCAAACTTGTGCCAAATAGATGCCTTTTCAAATCCAATTTACGAGTGTGAAAAAGACAAGTTCACTTGACGATATTTTCTATTTTTGGTAATGAGTCGGAAAAGAGCTTGACTAAGACTCATGACCTTTCAAATCCAATTTAACGAGTGTGAAAGGGACAAATCACTCAACAATCTTTTCAGTTTTTTAGATGAGTTGGAAAAGAGATTAACTAAGACTCGTGGCCTTTCAAATCCAATTTAATGAGTGTGAAAGGGACAAATCACTGTGAAATCTTTTTGGTTTTTTAGACAAGTCGGAAAAGAGCTTAACTAAGACTTTTTAGGGATATTCTAGGTGGCAAGTCATGGGGGAGGCCAAGGCTCCTGTGCGGACCTTCTATTGAATTTCAGTGTCTTACGAAGAACCGACACAAGCTTGGGAAGACCCAAATCTCTCTAAGTGCTAATGGAGGTTATCGTCTCTATGTTATATCGGATGATGTATGTTCCTAGAAAAGACATAGGCGGAGGCATTGGATACCCCACAAGACCATCCCAATCAAAGGGAACCTCGTCAAGACATGGAGGGAGAGAATTCAGGAAGAGTATAACTCTCTCCTGTTCAGAAGGTGAAGTACTAGAAATTCTAAGGACATGGCATAAAAGGTATAGAACCAGAACCTGAAGAGCAGGATCGACCAAAAATTGCATTGGCATGACCGCTTCCTTAGACTTGTCACTCTCCAAGATAAGAGT
>JASDQU010105386.1:80373-92388 GCA_032191745.1 Picea mariana | reverse complement strand
ATTCTCAACAGACAAGTAGAGCAAGTATATAGTGATAATACAAAAGGGGTTAGCACATCAGATAACATAATCTATTAATAAACATTACAAATATGCCCATGGATAATAATCATATATTTGTACGATACCAGTAAGACAGGAAATGAGTATTTCTATTAATGAATAATCAGCAGAAGTGACAACATTACAGACTTCCGTGTCAGCATGGTTCGAAACCAAGAAACCAAGTTTCTTCCAATTGGGCCTCCACCAAAGGCAAGCTCATAGAAAAGAGACAATGAGGTTCTCTCAATCAATAGGGAAAGAGCTTGGGGGTTGAACACTGTGTTCAGATTTGAGGGACAAAAGGATGCAAACTCAATATGAAGTAATTTCTCTAGAGTAACTTTGCTCTCAAAGCTGAAATCTTTCTCCTCTTTTCCATAGCTCGAAATTGTGTTCTTATAGCCTTCAAAATGCAACTAAAGGGCCGAGTCGGAACGTTTCCAGTATATGGAAGGTCAAGGATCAGAGATCTCCTATCGTGACATGGAAACCCGACTTCATTTTTGTATTCTCTGGCACAAATCCCGATGTACACGGGCTGTAGTGGAGCAACCTACGTATATGCATGCTATATAGTAGATAGGGCACGTATATGTGGAAAATAATGTATTTCTAATTCTGGATTCATCAAAAAGGGATGACAAGTCTGCATAGGAAAATAGAAAAAACCCCTCCATGCAAGATAGCAATGGTAAGACAAATCTTGCTATAACAACATAAAAAAATTGGGAAAATAAATTTGCCATTTCATTGTACAGATTTTTTTATAATTATTTAAAATTCATTATTTTTCCCCAACAAAGACTTCTTCACTTCAATACTTTTAACATAAAAATTCATTAATTTTCCCTAACAAAGACTTAGTCACTTCAATAATTTTAACGAAATATAAAACTTGAAATAAAAATACTTATCAGAAAGCGTATCACTTCAGCCGTATATAAAACTTGAAATAAAACTGCTATGGGTTTTCCAGTAAAATTAAATAGAAAAAATCTCGAATCTTTGGACTAAAGCAAAACCCGTAGTTTCAAAAAAACTTGAAATAAAAAGATTAAAAAACAAAGCTTTTCACTTTAATATAATATATGGAATAAGTATTTTTTAAAAGTATGGATAAATATTTTAATTATTATTATTATTATTATTTTGATGTATTTTCCAATTAGTTTTTATTTAAAATAAATTTAAAATTTGATAAGAAATTGTTGAAAGTATATATGAGTAATTGAATTTGTATAATAAAAATGTTATGAGGATTTTAAATGCCAAACCCATCTATATATTAAAAAATACAATTTAATCAATATAAAATAATGATTTCATAAATATTTGTATAATCAATTCACTAAAAAAATTCAAAATAAAAAATTCAGTAAAAATATTAGCAAATCCTTTTTTAAAATTAAACAGTTGATTTCTTTTAATCCTACATTTGAAATTGATGTTGAATATGTAAAAGAAATATATATATATATATATATATATATATATATATATATATATATATATATATATAGGTTGGATTAGCTCCAATGTTGGTTGGAAGAACTATCTTCCCATGAATGGAATGTTGTTAACAAGATTGTGTATTTTTCAAGAGAAGCTGAGCCTAGGCATGGATCAGTCCCATTGTTAAATGTAAGAACAATCTGCCTGTAAGTAGAATGCTGTCAACATGATTGTACGAAACTCAGTGTAATTAGAAATCCTATCCAATGACCTGATAAAAACTAAACCCCACACAAACCAACTAATCTACACATCATGGCTCATTTTATGTATATAACATTTGGGATCAATTCTGGATGCCAAACTTTTATTATAATGACACAGACATAGGGTAGGGAAGCTATCATTGTTACTGTGCAGCTTCACTCAGATAGCAAGCGAAATGGTCTAAGGCGACGGCACGTTTGCAAATTTTCTCATTTCAAACCTGTAGCTGTTTCTTTGGAAGAACAAAACAATGCGACATGACCGTAGATAATTGTATTGTGAAAATTCATTAATTAAAGCATGTATACAACTTATTCTGAGAGGTTTTTTATATTCCGATCTGGAAAGAAACAGCAGGAAATTATGTAAAAGATAATATAATACTCTTCTACGATCAAGTAAAAATAAGATTTTTGAGATGGTACGTTCATATGTTGCAAGATAAGCACAAAAAGTTATGGTCACGGAAAAGACGCAGGTTAAGCATACGTCATAAGCTTAACAACTACAACATTCATTATTTTTTTAACGGGGATTTAGAATTTATTTTTTATAAAAAAAAATATTAGTTTTGTTTAAATTAGATAAAAAAAAATTAGAAGAATGGTTGGAATTGTAAATATCATATTTCTGGTGTAATAGAGCTTTTCTAAGATGTTGAATCCATTTATACATTTAGAAATGCAATTTCAACAATTCAAAATTGTAATTTTATCAACAATTTTATAGTTGGATTTTGATGATCATTGCCAAAAAATATCATATTTAGACTTGTCCTTTAAATTAGGTTAAAAAATAAACGTAACTTAAAAAAAATCAAATTACAAAAAAATTATTTATATCACATTTATTTATCTTACATAAATGGTTTTCAAATTGTGCTAGACCAATCCATAGGATCCTCTAGTGATTTTGATGGCTAGATGTCCTTGAGTCACACTTAGTTAAACCACATGTGAGGTTCAAAATATATTAATTTAATAAACTAGAAGACAAATAAAAATATTATTAAAACCATCCTAGATCCATCTTAACTCCAGGTCCCTCTAGACTCATGATAGATCACATGAAATTTTTAGATGATGATATTTATCTATATGTATATGTTTAAGATGAACTTGATACTTTGAAATTTAGTTCACTATGAATCCAAATAATAACAAAGTAACAATCTTTAGTGATGAAGATGTTGAACAATAACAAAATGGAATTGTTAAGATATTGAATAACATATATACTACATGATATTATTCAGAAGTGAATAACTTATATAAGATATTGAATAACTCATATATTACATAGTAATTTATCTCAATCTATCTTCTTTCACTTTTATCTTACACCTCACCAACACACTTTCTCAATGAAGGTTCAAATTGAAGAGTATGCAAGGTTTTAATTGGATATATTGAATTTTGCACCTCCTTAATTTTTCATGGTTTATATATCTGAATATATAATGGTTTTAATGTACACATATTAATACATAAATCACACCTAATCAAACAAAGTATAGGAATTCAACTTATATAAGTGTTTTGAAATTGTTCTTTTCCTTTGCGGTCAATATAGGTGATTAATTTCCTTCTTATGTTTTCTTCAAATAATTTTTCATAGTGATACTCAAACCAATATAGGGGATTAGTATCATTTCATGAATTAATTAATGCACCTAATATTTTTTTATAGTATTATCACTGAATTAATTAATGCACCCTATTATTTTATGTTATATCAACGTTAAAATGTGTACAACTACTTGATTATGCAAAATTCAACTGTTCTAGGTGACAGGGCAGACCTTCAATGACAGACCTGATCGAACCAACAACTATGACGAATATGGAGTTTTACGAACCAAGGGGGGATACCCTCAGAAGCAAACTCCTCCCAACATTCAATAAACTACTGTCCCACCTGCTCGCTACTGTCCATTCATGTCCCTCGTTTCACCAAACGTACCCTTTGATTCAACCTGACTCTACCATCCCTTCTTCCCCACGTCAAACCTGGGCAGATTGCAGAGCCCCACTCTCTGATCCACATCATCTCCCATTGTCTCTTCCGAGCCCCTCCTAGGTAACTGGAAGACAAATTTTGATACATTAGCTTCCCGATACTCCCGTAAATGGAGGTCGAAGTCAACGTACTGATGAGCGGTACTGATGAGGTACTCTGGAATAACGCGAGCCTATTTACGACTGCAGATGAACTCACCTATCTTGTTAAACAACCCCCTTCGCAGATTGGAATTCAAAGCCTCCCCTCTTATCAGTTTGCTCAGGCTCCAGACACTCCCTCCCCAACTGTATTTACCTCTGAACACTCCCAACAACTTGATAAGATACACCCGACAACCCACTCTACAGAGAAGCTGACTAGTCCCACTTCACTTCAAAAGTCATCTCAGCAACATGCGTCTGCGCTCCATAGGATCTCCTCTTCACTGCAATGCCCTGCTAACTCACCATCTGCTCGGCACCTATCCACTACTCCTCATGGAGAAGTCTCTGGGTCTTGACGGGAGGCTTGAACTTACTCTTCCAGGGATAGGAAATCAACCCTCATACCGTGGCACTCCAGGAAAACAAAAAATAAAATGGTGCCTGGGGCCAATATTGGCCTGGAAGACTCTATCACCATGGCACTTTTCACTCTAATAGGCCAACTATCCTACAGACACCTTTGCAGAACTAACCTTGCAAACTGGGTGTGCACCATTTGGAGTCCACTGTCGGGCTACGAACTACATATCTCCTACCTCCTAAGAGGCTGGTTCAACTTCTAGTTCAACACTATTGAAGATGCTTCACTCATACTAGAGAGACTATGGGTGATAAACAGAGCAAGCCGCATGCTGAAGCATTGACGATTCAACTTTGAACCCTCACAAGACTATTTCTACCTTCGAAATCTCTAGGTACTTCTACCTAGCTTGCCTCTACATATCTAGAATGAAAAATCCCTTGAGGCCATTGGAAACACCCTTGGACGCTTCCTTAGTGTGGACAAAGAGGCCATCGTTGCCCCCACCAAAATGGTAGCCAAGGTAATCGTGGAACTAGACATACATGAGGGACTACTGGAAACCATTGACATCGAATGGAGAGGACATCACACCCGCCAAAAACTAGATTACCTTGGAATTCACTTCAGGTGTACCCTCTGTAGACAAACTGGTCATCTAAGGAAACATTGCATCAGCTTCGTGGAAGAAGAGCTAACCGAAGAATCCATGTTGGAACTTTCCTTCTGCATAGACTCCCCGGGGGTGAACACACAGGATACATATCCATATTTATTAGAGGTAGAGGACCCAACGACATTGGACTCCATTACAGGTAAGCTAAAACAAGTCTTCTCTACTCTTTACTTTACATTGAATTCCTAGGAAAAAGAACATTTGGATACTTCTATTAATCTAGCTTCAGACTATCCAACGCCTCCCTGGGAAGTCACTTCCCCGCTTCAGGCACATTCCAACCCTCCTCCAACCTCCAACACCACTCTTCCTAGAAAATCTTTACCAGACCACCCCATTCCCCCCACCGAGCTCCCCACCAAACCCACTCAAGCTTCATAAAACAATTCACTCGCCACCTCTTGACCCCTCCCCTCTATCTCTCTCCCCCCTACCTTAACCTCTACGACTATGAATCTTGGACCTTCATTGCTTTCTACCCTAGAGGAAACCAGTGTCCTTCTTCCTTATGACTCAGAACCAGGAGACAACACCCTAGGAGTCATCCTCAACTCCCTCATCTCAACCTTTAGGGAAGAACTATGTCCCATTCCCCTCCCTACCTACCCAGGAAGAGGTACATTTTGACCTTCGGCCTATGGCGAGGCACTGGACCACTTTGTGGTCCCAAAAACATACTTGGGAAACAAATATACCTGGTCAAAGGGGTAGGGCTTTGAGCACTCACCGATAAAAACTAGGAGTGCCCATAGAAAACAAAGTCCTTCAACATAGTTTGACAATGGGGCACTTAGAGGCATAAAATCCCTTTCCAGAGCCAAGTCATGATCATACTCTCACTCAATATCAGAGGGGTAGGGGGGTCCCTCAAAACCACCTTGTTCAAAAGACTACTCTCCATGACTTCATCGAACATTATCTTCTTAAAAGAAACAATGGTGAATGGACAAAAAGACAGGTCTTTCTTGAACCCGTTCTGCCTGAACTGGCTTACCAGTTCTGCAAGCTCCATTGACACCTCTGGTGGCTTGACCATTTCTTGGGATCCTTTTGTATTTGATCTGGTCCCTTACCTATGCAGTGGTGGTATCCTACTTACAGGTACATGTTTATGGAATAATCAACAGATCTCCTTACTAAACATCTATGGACCTTGTACCGAATGAAATTTTTTCTGGGATAAGGTGGCGACTCAGGGTATACTTGACTATACTAATCTTATCATAGCTAGGGACCTAAATCTTATGACAAGTGTGGGGGGCGTTTGCAGGACTACGACATATTCAGATCCATTGGCTAGCTATTTTACAAATATTTTCCTAGCTCATGACCCGATGGATATCCCATTGGTTGTCATCGTCCCCACTTTGCGCAATGGCCATGCATGCTTTGAGGCAATTAGAAAGAGGCTATACTGGGTTCTTATCTTGGAAGCATTGACTACACTTGATGGACAAATCCAAACCTGGGTGGACTATCCCTTTCTATCAGACCACGCCCCAATCCTCTTACAACTTGACACCACACCTTCTTCGAAATATTACCCTTTCAAGCTGAACCCTAGCTGGCTACAAGAGGAAAAGTTTAATGACATTGTAAAGGAACTATGGAAAGATCCGATCTACAACACCGAACTGGGACTTCAACACCATCTGGTCTGGAAATTAAAATCTCTAGAATGCTGCATCAAACAGTGGGCACACCAATACAAAAAACGCAACCATACTAGACTTATAAAAATGGAGCACAATATTCAGACCCTTCTCCTTGAAGACAAGTCATTTGGGGGACACTGAGAAAGGATCCTCTCCTTACAACACCTGGAGACTGAAAGAAATAAATTTCTCCTTGTGGATGAAGCCCGGTGGTGACAACATAGTAGAGAAACTTGGATTAAATGTGGCGATCTCAACACAAAAACAAATCACCTTTTTTCGAGCTCCAGACAAAACAAGAAGCATATTTGGGAGATTTAATATGATTTTGGGTTTATACACAGGGGACAATCAGCTTTAAAGACTACAACCACTACACACTTCAAATCATTTTATGAGGCGTCTACAATTATCTGTCCATAAGACTCTGTATACGTTGCCAGACTCTTCCCATAGTTAGTCACAGTGGAAGACACAAACTTACTGGACAATCCATGCACGCTTCAAGAGGTTTTGGGGGCTCTAAATTCCTTCAATAAAGATAGAAGTCTAGGCCCTGATGACTGGACTGTAGAATTTTTTCTACACTTCTTTGACTTGGTTGGGAACAACCTGCTGGACCTTATGGAAGACTCTAGACTCAGAGGCAGAATCATAGGTGCCCTGAACTCGGCATTCCTAACACTCATCCCCAAAGAAAACAATCCATCCACCTTTGGGGACTTCAGACCGGTTGCATTATGCAATCTTTGCTACAAATTGATCACACAAATCATTTCAAACAGGATCAATCCCATCCTCTTGAGGACACTTTTGGGAGAACAACTGGAATTTTTAAAAAGAAGACAGATCTTAGATACCATTGGCACGACACATGAGTGCTTGCAAAACATCAAGGAGAAAAAAACAAAGGCACTCATTCTGAAATTAGCCCTGAAAAAAGCCTTTGACTGCATAGATTAGGATTTCCTTATATTAATCCTGACTGAATTTGGCTTCAGTCTTTCCTCAATTAGGTGGATCATGTGTGGCATGACAACTGCAATTTTTTTTTCCTGGTGAATGGCGAAACTTCCCCTCTCTTTCGTAGTGGCAGGGCTGCCCACTCTCCCCATTATTGTTCATACTGGTCATGGAAGGCCTATCGCTACTTCTAAAAAATACTCAATCTGAAGGGAAGATTTCTGGGATAAAAGTTTCCATATTTGTTAGGATTTTACACCTATTGTTCATTGACGATGTACTTATCATGACCAATGGCTCAATTCAAGAATGGATGGAAATCAAATATCTACTAGAGACCTTCTGCAATGCCTTGGGACTTTTGATAATTTGGCACAAAACGACCTTCCATTTTGCCAATCTTCAAGACCAAACACTTGCCCTACTAAAATATCTACTCCCTCACAAATTTGTACACCTCTCTGAAGGTTTCAAATACCTCATCTACTTCTTAAAATCTGAATCACTCAAGCCTATTGATTGGAACTGGCTCATCACCAAAGTTGAGAAAAGAATCAGTCACTGGTGTAACTACTAGCTATCCTTAGGAGGAAGTTTCAACCTTATCAAAGCGGTCTTATAAGGTCAACCCATTTTCTAGATGGCGCTAGCGGCCATACCTTCTACTATGCTCGACAAGCTAAAGAGGTTATCTTTCAATATCCTTTGGTTGAGTTGCACGGATCACAATTGCTAACACCTTTGCAACTAGGAAACAATAGGAAAACCCCAAAAAAAGGACCGTTGGGGGATTAGGATCCTCTCCCACTCCTATCAAGCACTGGCAGCCAACACTCTTTGGCATGTTTTAACACAAACATGTATTTGGCACTCAGTCATAAAGGATAAGTACCTACCACATGTCTCAATGGACTCTTGGCTCAGAACAACTATGACCTTTACAAGATTGGCCTCACCACTTTGGAGAAACCTTACAAAATCTATGAGTTGGATCTCTCAATCACTCTACTGGAACTCGAGATCTGGGCACTCCATCATCGTTGACAAGGATCGTATCATTGGGATGGAACAAGACTCTTACCTCTCCCCACAACTGATCTCCTCCATTAATTCAAAAAACGCCAAGTACCTATTTCAAGCGATAGGGGAAAACAACATCGACTTTCTCTTAAATTGTTGGAAATATAGCCAAAAAATTGGACGAGATGCAAACTTAGATCCTGAATGGAATAATTTTCGTCAGCACTTGTCGAGCATGAGAATCCAACTCCAAGAAAAATACAACCAACCGATGTGGATGGGGGGCGATTGCTCGGGTCTTCTGACAACAAAAATTGTATACACAGAGATCACAAACCACACCTGGAATAACATAGTCGGTGGTTGGAGGCACAGTCTCTAGAAATGGAATTTAGCACTCAAGATAAAACTCTTCACTTGGCTCGCACTCAAAAACAATATCAATACCTAGGACATCCTCCAAAAAAAAGGATGGTTCGACCCCAACATCTGCCACCTCTGCAACAGAGAAGTAGAATATGCGCAACACATCTTCATCAATTGTGCCTTCATTTGATTAGTCTGGGACATCATTTCTGCAGCTCTCAATTTAAATACCATCTAGGATGGGCACATGTTAGCATATTACTACGAAAATTGGTCAAAAATCACCCACCACTCACTAAACCTCCCTTTGATGGTCTTCTTGTATGTGTGGCTTGAAAGAAACAATTTTATTTTTGAAAATAGGCCTCCATCATCCAGTACAATGGATTTTAAATCGCTTGGCCTGCACAACTCCTGGAAAACCATTCACCTAATAATAGAGTAAAAAAAAACTAAGCACAAGTTCCTTACCCTGGAGGAGACTCCCATAGGCTGGTTGGATGGAGTGACACAGTCAAATGGTATGTAGAGTGGTCTAGGGGGTGTGATATATATCTCATCAAATACTCTTTGCAGATGGAATTTTAATTTCAGATAGGGAACCAACACCAGGGAAGAATTATTGGGCACCTAGGCCACTCTTCATCTGGTGTCTAGACTAAATATAGATAGACTTCTTCTGTATGGGGATTCTCGCATTGTCATAGACTGGCTGAAAAACAAGGGCAAGCTACAAGTCACCACTCTCTTGGGATAGAAGGATAGGATCTGACAACTTCAATCAACTTTCAACAAACTCAACTTCAAACATATATATCGTGGAAACAACAAGGAAGCTGGCATACTCTCCAAGGCTGCACTCAAGAAAAAATTATGAATCATCACCTTCAATCTCTGGGTGGATGGGCACGAGGGCCCCTCCCATGTTCTAAGATTATTTTAGGATGAGCGCCAGCTACAAAACAAGGATTTGATCAGTCATTTGATATCCTCCTTTGTAGAGCACAAATTCAAACCATTAGCCCAAACTTTCTCACCTCTTTTCCCCGTAGGGCTATCCGAATTGTTTTGTTACACTTCCACATTCCGGTAAAATTATTTTTGGCTGATAACACTAGATTGGTTACGGTCATCATGGATTGTAGGTCTTTCCTATGGTTTTTTTTTTATCTTGGAATGTAACCTCTCGAGCAGAGAACAAAAATTATACTCTAATATAATTGTGAAATTTTTTTGTGGGAAAACTACTCGATTATGCTAAAACATTTTTCATTGTATCATCACTTAAATAAATTTATATTTTTTCCATTATGTCATTGTTGAAATCAATGCAACTAATTGCTTTACATCATTTATCATTGTGACATCACTAAAATCAATGCATTATATTGATTTTCATTATTTCATTATTGAAATCATATCAACTAATTGATCTAAATCATTTTTCATGTTGTAGTCTGTATTTTCTTTTTTCCAAACATATTTTACAAGGATATTTGCCTAGCTAGATATTATTGGATATATAGATTTGAGTCTTTGAGTCATTAATTCTCCACAATCCAAGTGCTCTAGGGGGTTTTCAGCAAGTTGATTCCATTTTTGCATTCAAAAATGCAATGTAAATAACATAAAGTTGTGATTTCATGATGATTTATGTTTTTGGATTAAGACTAGGATGAAAAAACCTATAACAGTTAGACACCACCATTTTTCATTCTACCATCTCTAAAATAAATGCACGTTATTGTTTTGTGTTATATCATTGTTAAAATCATTTATACTCCCTTATTTCTCTAAATCATTTTTTTTGTATTATATCATTATCACTGAAATCAATGTGTTGAATCGTTTTTCACCATATCACCACTTAATCAATGAGTATTGTTTTGGATTATGTCATTATTGAAATCAATGCAACTAATTGTTGTAAATCATTTATCATTGTGTCATCATTAAAATCATGCATTGTATTGTTTTGCATTATGTCATTATTGAAATAATAGAAAATAATTGCTCTAAATCATTTTTCATTGTACCATCTCTAAAATAAATGCACTTTGATGTTTTGTGTAATATCATTGTTGAAATCATTTGTGCTCCCTTATTTCTCTAAATCAAATTTTTAATATCATCATTGAAATCAATATACCTTAGTGTTTTGTGTTATATGACTGAAATCAATATGCCCTATTGTTTTGTGTTATATCATTATTGAAGTCAATGTAGGTATTCAATGGTTGATATTGCATTCTCTTTTAGTTTTCATGATTGGGACATATCAATAGTATAAACCCAAACCTCTCTAATTTTGAAACATTCTTTATATTTATAATGGGTTAAAGCATAATTATATATCTTAAATAATAATTATATATCTTGAGAATCCTTTCATCCTCTTCGGGCCTAATTTTATCATATTAAACTCATTAAAAAGTAATATTATATATTTCTATGATAAATAATAATTATGCAATAGCTCTTGCTAAATTTGAAGTCTCCAAGCAATCAAAATTGTATTGAAATTCGCAACTAAGAGAAGGTTGGTCCTCTAACATAGGTTTATTGATATAGATTTAATATTCATCTTAATAACTTGTTAGGAGTATTCTTAAAATTTTTAATAATTATTCAAAATATTATACTATATTTTCATTGTTTTTATAGTTAGTGATTACATTAAAAATATATCAACATAATAAAACCACTCTAAAAACAAACCCTAATTCAAATAAAATTATGTTGGAGGTTAATATTATACTCTATTTTCAAAATAAATATTAACCTCCAAGATAGTGCTATTTAAACGAAAGATTTTAGTAAATTAATAAATATATCTAGATATAATGTAAATATGATCTCACATATAGAATAATCTTTGGATCATAATTATATATGTGTGTGTGTGTGTGTGTGTGTGTGTGTGTGTGTGTTATTCAGTTCTAACATAATGTTATTTATAGTCCTATTGTTTTAGTGATAATGGTCTTTATTGTGCCCGTGTGCATGACATAGGTGTGCATGATAGATTCAGAGTTAAGTGTGGAA
>JASDQU010105386.1:32536-71193 GCA_032191745.1 Picea mariana | reverse complement strand
TTTACAATAAAATTTGTGTACAAATTTAAAATAAAATGTGCACATGTACCATTTTAAATTTACATAAATAAAACAAGTTGTGATTAAAGCAAAATTGACATACATACCAAAAGAGTTAAGAAAAATTGACATCCATACCAAAAGACTTAAGTCTGATCCTCCAACATACTCATTTTCACCAAATATAATGTAAATATATTTTCCACCAAATATAATTTAAACATTTGTAACAACAAAAAACAATAATAATAATAAAAAAAACACATATTAGCATATATACTATAACTAAATATTAAATAAACAATAAGAAATAATAATATACCCAACCACAGTTAAAAAAATTTAAGATTTTCCCTCACAAAGTTCCAAAACTTCCAAAATAGTTACTCTCCACATTAAACATACATGATTTAAACAATTTGTAAAATCTTATCTAAAATCTTAAAAAATTTAAAGAGAAAAATTGTGTTCATGGTAAAACAATTTGTGTTCAGAGTTAGATAATAGTCTAAAAATAAATATAGAACTGTGTATGAAGAAAGTTCACAAATCTCCATATTAAGTCATTTGTTCAATGAAATACTTATCACCTTGTGGATAAAGTCCCAAATCCTTCAGGTGAATTTCTCATCCCAGGTGATCTTATTTGATCTTATTTACTTAGTAGTAAAATACTAATCTCCTCAGCAGTAAAATAATTCTCTCATCTTCTGCAGTGGTCATATAATCAAATTTCATAATGTCCTTTAAAATTAAAGGACTCATAAAGCTCCATATTAATCCATTCTTCCAAGAAATTACTTATATCTATGAAAGTTCACAAATCTTCATTTTAAAAACCATTCTTCCAGAAAATACTTATCTCCTCTTTCTATGGTGGAATATATGTTCTCATATAATCTTTCATGTACATAAAGAAAACACAAATCTACACATATATTAAGTCATTCTTCAAAAACCATTTAAATCTTTCATCTTTGGGATGTATTCATATTACATATAATCAAATGCTCTTGAAAATTATCTGTGAGCGAACTAACATATACAATACGTGTGAGCTAGTTTAGATATACATATGCATAGCTTATTTGTAAATCTACTCAAGAATGTTGGTTTTTGTGGTTAGTAATCAATTTAGTTAAGAATTTGACAATATCTTGACAAGAAAGAATTCACTTTGTTGTATGTAGAAAACACAAATGTCCCCATACTATGTCATTCTTGGAAAAAATGGCAAGGAATGCAATAGAAGAAAATTTAGAAAATTTTACTTTTCTGATGTGGGATAGAGTCTGTTATCAAATAATCAAATGTTCAATTTCAAAATTAGGTCTTCATCATGATCTAAACTTAAATAAGTTTGAATGTACCATTTAAGACAACGATAAGTTTATATAAAGGGTTCTATATATTTCAAAATAATTGATCAAAGCGTTAAATAGTAAAAGCTAAACTAAATATTTTAGAAAACAAAAATTTGATAAAAGTAAAAAATATAAGCTTATTCAACATAAGCTTGAACACTTTTAGATAAAACCTCAACATAAAAGCAAATTAAAACCCACTAATGTGAAATGAACATACATTTATGAATCATCATGAATGGACTCATCCTTCTCAAGTATGGGTGTTTCCTCTGCTTCCTCCTCAATCCCAATATCCCTCCTAAGTACACTCTCAGGTACTCTCTTCTCCACATTACCCTATATAACACATTTCAATTTTGAAAATTTGAAAATTAAATTTAAATGATTTTAACACATTAAATTTAAATGATTTTAACACATGGAATGATACCTGCAAACTCCCAGCCTCTTCAAACTCTCCCAATGAGAATTGAGACAAGCCTACCCAAGTAGTAGGAGATGGAATATGGATCTGTGAACAACACAACTAGGAACTAAATCTAGGATTTAATGTGTTCACATTTATACAAAATTATAAATGTTGTTGATCTTATTCAAAAGATTGGAGATTAGACAACTAAAGTGCTTATATGTGGATATTAAAAAACACATACCTGATTCAACCCATCAAAATTTAAAATTATGGAATCAAGTTTCCTATTTACTAGAGATTAATTTAACATATCTCCAAACTGCAATTAATGACAATAAAAACTCAATTATTTCTATAGATACAATGATATGTATATAAATCTAGAATTAGAAGTAAACTGTCCTAAAATGCATCAAAAATTTACTAACTAGAACACATACAAATATGATGTTCGGGTCATCATTCTGAATGATCTTCTTCCAACCATCACAGAAAAAATTTGCATACTCCTAAAGATATTCTACTGACATGGTATCTAACTCTGTATCTGTTTTATAAACAAATATGGCTTGAGAATTGGCTTCCGCTCGCTGATGGTTCAAACCAACATCAACACCATAAAAAATCGATTCCAAATTTTCCCAATTGCATTCCTAGCCTCTTTACCAACCTCTGATGAAGCGCACAACTCTGAATGTGAAGAAAATTCCCCTGTTGGGAGAGATACTAAAGGTCGTGAAGGCCTATGCAATGTCACATTTCAATATGCCCATTTTTTATCATATGTTCGTCCTTTACCAGCCCCATAATAATCAGACGATAGACTCGTATAGTCACGGTGCATGTCCATGAAAAAATCTATATAAAAGTGTCTTGCAAAATAATGTGGAACCTCATCATTCCACGATAATTTCTCATATGCTACCAAAAATATGTTATACATATGTCCTGCAATGTCGGGGTGCTTAAAATATTGCACCTTCAACATCTTCCTCTTTGGCCCATCTTTGAAATTGAATATCGAAATTGTGTTTTCTTTTGAAACTTTATTTTTTACTGCGTCTCATTTATCAGGGCCCATCACCTCTAACTTTCGCCGCCTCATTAGATCGATAAAATTGTCAGTGGTTGGCCCCATATTTTGACATGCATCCATAAAGTTTTACAATGAATGCAAAACAATCTGCAAGCTTTGTTTACTCTCTTGAGGAAGTTCCAAGATATGAAAATCATTTTTCAACCTTCTTTTAACACCTGATCATCGCTTAAGATTCATTGCTTCAGTAATCCCTTCCCAGAGAAGTTCAGCACCAACGTCCGAAGGATAGGTGGATGTAGGCATGCAATTTTTTGTCTCTTGATAACGCGACCTCCTAAATCCACCTTCACCCTTTGCACCAAAATTAGAATCTTCGTGACACCCACTCTCTCTTTCATTGTCGTCCCTTGCTCTAAAATCATTTTCTACACACACATTTGAAAGTAATTACAACATTATACTTGACATAAATTTAAATACAGAAAAATACAATAAAATAAACAAAATCAAAGAAAATTACCAAAAATATTATCTTATCGTGAAGTATTCCCTACATTCTCATGTGTAGGAGTATCAATGCACATTCTATATAAGAAGGTTGCATCCATAGCACTTGTTTGAGCACAGTCTGGAGTTGATCTATTCACAGACTCATTTGATAATCTCCTCTGACGAGATTTTTGTTGGTCACTCGAAATCTCAGTCGAAGAAGGGTTCCTGTTATTCCTTCTTGGGAGAGCCTAGAGAGTTTGCGAGAAATTTTTGGAGAATATCGTCTTGACATCTCGCCTCAATATCTATGTTTTGGAAATTCATGAAAAGTTAAGCACAAGACAAGTACGAGTTAATATCTCCAACATTGACCAACAAAAATTATGAAGAAAGAAAAAAAAAAGGACAAAATTAATAGAAATGTTGTTTATGTTAGACACAATTATAATAGGGTGATGCATAACTCAACTACCCATGCCCATTTCAAATATATTTTGGTTTCTTACTATTACCACAAATAAACTTGGTAAATACACAAAAAATGGAAGCAATATTTAGACGAGCACATATTATGACATAAAGTTGATGGAATGCTCCAAAAGTACAAGCGGCAAAGCAAAGTCACAACATGATAAGCACTTACTATGATGGAAACACGTAATATATGAAGAGTACATGGGTAAAATTCTGGTAACAGAGTAGAAGTTATCTATATGGACAATCAGATTTCATGCATCCAATGGGTTTGGAGAACAATACATGAAAATCAACAATTAACTTTATGCCATGTTTGGTTAGATGGAAGAAATCTACCATCTAATTAAATTTTAAATCGATGACATCATTGATTTATGATACAATGTCAAATTACATCTAGTCAAACATTTTCTAGAGAAGATGCAGCATAAAGTCGTGGTTGGGGCTAGATAGAAGAAGTTGAAAATTCTACTCACGTCCATTGGAAAGGATTTCCATATTATGGTGGAAAGGAGGAAGTTGCTGCCATATTTCATCCCAAAATAAAACATTGGTTCCGTCCTTGACTTCTGAAAAACAATGAGTGTGGATAATATCTTTCTTTTTCCAGACATTGTTCCATATTAAGGAGCTTGAAAATTTTCATGAAAGTATGATCAGGTCGTGAGGCTCTATGGGAGGGTAGTACATCTTGCACCAAAGGAGGTCCCATAGAGTGCAGTGCTTCATTTAGCTCCACAAAGTGATTTGGGGACATATAGATATTTTAGAATGAGTCCTCGTTTGAGGTTAGAGAGATTGAGCGTGTCCAAGTGACTAAATCCCGTTTCTTTTCTTTGCAAGATCCACCCCACACAAAGGATATTTGGAGGTTTCCCATGATGAATTTCGTTCTCTATTTTCAATGAGAAGGAACTGATATATTTTGATGGAATATAGCTCCTTTGGAATCCAAGGATCCTGTAGATGTGATCCTGTACAACAGAGATAGTGTGAAACAAAAAAAAATGAGACGGAGCCCGTGCCTAGTTTTGACTGAGAAGCTCGTGACTGGTTTTACCATTAAGGCCCTTGATATTCCAAGAGATTACCTTCATGAGGAATGTGGGGGGTTGGGTAGGAACTTATCTTTCATCCAGGTAAGGTATCCTGAGTTAACCAAAAACTCTCCCAAATATTTAAGAATTTGTTTGTTGCTTTGCCATCATCTTTTTGTTTTTCTTTAGGTTTTTTAGGTTGAGCAGAGGAAGAAGATTTAATTCTTGTACAAAGAATAGAGGGAATACCTTTTAATCTTTGGTACTGTGGTTGACCGCTACCCTCACGATCCAACCCGCTCTCATAGAACCTTCTTTCACACAGGCCCGAAGAGTTAAAGAACTCTTCCAACTCCTCTCGAGAGTCCTCTACCCACAGTTATTTCCTCAACGATCTCCCCTTTGCTAGACGGAGGATCGGGTTTCACGATATCGTGAAACACGCATGCACGATTCTTATGCAATTCAAAACCCCAAACTCCCGATGGTTCAACAGGTCAACACTTCTACTTGTCGAGGATTTCCCTATCGGGAAATCGGTACTTGCGATGCTATGATTCACTTGAGCCACAAACTATGAACCCTGAACTCCAATGACACCTGTCCTTCACTAAATTTTGTGGTCCCACTCTGCCACGTCACTTCCTTATCTCATGCGATCGGGAATCGCGGGATCGCGGTTTCACCGGTCGAAAGCCCTTTGCATCACAAAACCCCGAATGCCGAATCCTGACCTCCCGGGATCTCGTGCCACCTGTCCCATGGAAATCAACGGCTCTAGTTAATTCAGGAATTCACGACTCGTGATTTCAACGAGTCTGCTCCTCACCTCGTCAAACGCCGAATGCCGAACCCCGATGGGCTTTGATTCTTCCTGCGCCTACGAGTTAACTTTTCCCACAGCTTCTCCACAATCCAACGATCGGCGGGATTTCGCGAGTTCCTTCTGCGAACCCTGTCTGTCAATTCTCCTTCTTGGGGATTTCTCTGTTCTAAAGCTCCTTCCAGTTTGGAACTTCTCCTGGATCTGTTCCCAAAGTCTTCACGGTGGAAAATATCCCTCCTGAGCTTGATTCCTCTGACTCCTTCAGAGACTTTTCGCACACTCTACGCGCTCGACCTTCAACAGTTCCCAAAGTGTCAAATTCTTTCAGATCCTGTGCACTCGTAGCCACAGTAACCCCTGTATTCCAGTTCTCAGACTATTCTACTGAGACTTTAAATCCAGCCTACTCTTATCCTGCACGGCTCTAATACCCCAATTCAACTTCTAGGCAGATGAGAATAAGAGTTCAACTGTCTAGCCTCATCAACGCACTCTATGCGAATGAATTCGACTGCACTCTATGCAGGAATCTCCTGGCTCAGACAGAGAAACAATTGAAACTCAATTTCCTCTCTCTCACAGACTTCAAATCAACTATGAAATCTCACACGTAGCATATCAAGGCAAATGCATGACAGAAAGCAAACATACATGAGAATAATATCAACACAGAGAAACAACACAAACCATGAAGATGAATCAAAGACTCTTTTCTATTAATTCAATCTATACATGGGTGTTCTTCACAAGTTCTCTGCTCTGCCCTTCTCTTGCTCCTGTTCTCAATAATTCTAAATTATTCAATAATACAAAGGAGGGTGCCTATATTCCGTTTGCCCTCTCGAATTCTACAACTATCAAATCTACAATTAATTCCTATCTAACAACATTAAATTTAATAAATGCCTTCCTATCTACAATACAATACAAGTGCGCTTCTTATGAATGCCTTCATTAAAAGGCGGCGCAACAACTTCCAAAGAAATTCAAAAATATATGTGGTGGCGCTATCCAGCTGTCTTTCCTGCTTGATGCGCTGGCTCGCTTGATGAGTTGTGGATGCTTCTGCATCATACTCCTCGGCTCAAAAGATTTCATGGGATCTTTTCCATGAGCTCCTACACAGTCTGCCCATGTTTATGTATCACTGCTTCTGTCTCCCAGCTAACATCCTCCACTGGGTGATTCTTCCATTTCACCAGGTATTCAAAATACTGCTTTCGCTTGGTCTTCTTACCTGCTCGCTTATCCAATATACACTCCATCTGCAGCTTCTCTGCAATTGGCATTTGCTTCTGCCACTAGACCCCTGTCTGTTCATCGCTTCCAGCTCCTGCCTCCTCAGCCTTATATGGATATAGGTCTGCAACGTTGAATATCGTAGATATTCCGATGCCATCCGGCAACTCAATCTCATATGCATTCTCCCCGAATTTCTTGAGGACTCTGCATGGCCCAATTTTCTTCATATTGAGTTTATTGTATGTTCCCCTCGGGAACCTTTCTTTCCTCAAGTGTGCCAGAACCATGTCACCAAATTCAAACTGAATTTGTCTCTTCCACTGGTTGGCTCTGCGCTTATACTCCTGGTTTGACTTCTGCAGTCGCTGCTTCACCTTCATGTGAAGTTCCTTCATCGCTTCAGCGAATTCTTCAGCACGGGCGCTGCTAGTTTCAGCCTGTCCTGACCCCCTGAGCTCAGAAACTCCTCTTGACTGTGTTCCATATACAATTTGAAATGGGCTTTTTCCTGTACTCCGATTCACCGAATCGTTGTACGCGAACTCTGCCTGCGGCAATACATTATCCCAGCTACTGTGATGCTCTGTCACCAAGATTCTCAAGAGATCTCCCAGACTTCTGTTGACCACTTCTGTCTGCCCATCTGTCTGCGGATGGTATGCTGAACTAAATGCCAAGTTAGTTCCCAGCTTTTTCCATAGCGTCCTCCAAAAATGACCTATGAACTTCGTATCCCTGTCCGAGACTATGCTTCTCGGCAATCCATGTAGTCTAACAACCTCTTTGAAAAACAAGTTTGCGATGTGGGTCGCAGCGTTGGTCTTCTGACACGGAATAAAATGTGCCATCTTCGAAAACCTGTCAACCACTACAAAGATGGAATCGACCCCTCTCTGCGTCCTTGGCAATCCTAGAACAAAATCCATGTTGATCGCCTCCCATGGTCTCTCGGGTATGGGTAATGGCTGATAATATCCAGTGTTCTACTTTTGGCCCTTCGAATGTTGACAAATTTGACACCTGTCAACAAACCTTTTCACATCAGCCTGCATGCCCGGCCAAAAATACGATTCGCTCAGCTTCACGAATGTTTTGTCATGTCCAAAATGACTTGCTAATCCACCACTATGTTTTTTGTTTAACAGGTTCTCCCTCATGGAGAAATTCGGAATACATAGTTGGTTGCCTCTGAACAACAATCCTTCCTGGATCATATAATCTATCCATGGACTTCGATCCCTGAGAACTAGGTTCTCAGCTACTTCATAAGCTTCCCCAAAATCTACATCACTTGCATACATATCTTTGAGGTTCTCAAAACCCAAGGTTTTGACTCTGAAATCCTGCAGCAACAAACATTTCCTGCTCAAAGCATCAGCCACTTTGTTAGCAGTCCTCGAAATGTGTTTAATTACAAACGTGAAATTTTGCATGTACTCTACCCATTTTGCATGCTTTTGGTTCAACTTCTCCTGTTGACTTACAAACTGCAATGCATGATTATCACTGTACAATACAAATTCTTTAAATATCAAGTAATGCCTCCACTTTTTCAATGCCTGTATAATGGCATAAAACTCCTTATCATATGTGGAGTACTTAAGCTTTGCTTCATCCAACTTCTCGCTAAAATATGCCACTGGTCTGTCATCCTGACTCAAGACTCCTCCTACAGCATATCCGCTCACATCACATTTCACCTGAAATGTCTTCCAAAAGTCTGGCAACACCAGAATTGGTTGCTTTGTGATCTTTCGCTTCAACAGGTTGAAGCTCCTCTCAGCCTCTGCTGTCCAATGAAAAAATTTATGTTTCTTCTTTACCGTGTCCATCATCGTGGCGCTAATTCCACTAAAATTCCAAATGAACTTTCTGTAGAAACTAGCTAAACCATGAAAACTCCTTACCTCAAAAACGTTCCTCGCTGATGGCTAATTCATGATCACTTCCACCTTCTCAGGATCCATCTTCAACTCATTTGCTGAGATAACAAAGCCCAAATAAATGAGCTCTGTCTTCATGAAGGAACACTTCTTCAGATTAATCAACAGCTTTTCCTACTGTAGTCTTTTCATCACGATAGCCAAATGCCTCAAATGTTCAGCCCTGGTCTTACTGAAAATCAGTATATCGTCCAGGTATACAACGACAAACTTCCCGATGAATTCCTGCAGGACTTCATTCATCAGCCTCATGAATGTGCTCGGCACGTTCGTCAAACCAAACGGCATGACCAACCATTCGTACAAACCTTCATTTGTTTTGAATGTTGTCTTCCATTCGTCACCCTCTCTCATGTGAATCTGATGGTATCCGCTCTACAGATCAATCTTTGAAAAGTAATTTGCCCCGCTCAGGCAATCCATTAGATCATCCATTCTCGGTAGTGGAAATCTGTACCCGATGGTGATTTTGTTTATTTCTCTGGAGTCTGTACACATCCTCCAGCCTCCATCCTTCTTCGGACTAAGCACTGTTGGCACGGCACACGGACTTAGACTCTCCCTTACCAGTCCTTTGTCCAGCAGATCCTGTACCTGCCTTTTGACTTCCTCGTTCTCCTGAGGTGTCAACCTGTACGCAGCTTTATTCGGTAAGCTTGCTCCGGGTATGAGATCGATATGATGACTCACACTCCGCATCGGTGGCAACAAATGAGGTAGTTCGTCCATGATGATGTCAGCGAACTTTCCCAGCAGTTCCTGAAACTCTTCTGGCAAGTCGTCCACTCTTGTGCTAGTCAGGACAATTCTCGGTTTCTTGACCACAAAGAATTGTGGATCTTCGTTCTGCTCCATCTCCGTGAGAAGATCCTTCCCACTCATGAGAAGTATGGTATTACTCACTTCTGTCTTCACTTCTTTATATTTTATCAGAAGCAATGTGTGTGTTTTCCCATCCTTCTCCATGGTGTATGTGTTCATTCTCCCATCATGAACAACATTTCGGTCATACTTCCATGGTCTACCCAATAATACATGACAGACATCCACGGGAATGACATCACATAGGATCTTATCCTTATATTCAAACATTTTAAATTCAACCAAGCATTGATTCATAACACATACCTAGTGTCCTTTCTGCAGCCATGGCACTTTGTATGGACTTGGGTGATATGTCATCTCCAGCTCCAGTTTCTCCACCATCTTGGTCAAAACAAGATTATCGGTGCTCCCGCTATCAACTATGACCTTGCATTTCCAGCCCTTGGTCTTGCAAGTCGTTCTAAACAGCCTGGTTCTCTGAGCTGTATCCTCCACCTCTTTCTCAGGTGTCAAGAGAACTTTGTGTACCGTCAGTGACTTCCCACTTTCGGTGTCTTCATCTTCAACATCACGCCTCTGCGCCTCTGTGATGTGAGCTTCTCCTCTGTCCATCTTCCTGTCTGGACAATCCACGGCTTTATGTTCGTCTTTTCCACATGTAAAACATGTGATGATTCCTCCACAGCCTCTTCCTCTACCACGGGTACGAGGAATAGTGTTAGCGTCAGCATATCCACCACCCTGCTCTGTATGCTGCCTCCTCAGCTCAGCATATTACTGCCTTGGTTGTGAGGTTCCACCTCTCTCAACCTTTCCCTGAGGGCTCTTCCATTCCTCTTTTGGTTTCTGGAATTTTTCTTGGGTAACCGCTTTCCCTCTGGGCTGACTCCTACCTTGCCCTCGCTGTCCCTGCTTGCGGCTCAGCTTTTCTTCAGCTTTCAGAGCCATCTGGTATGCATCTTCAACTGTTCGTATGGTAGCCATGCTCATCTCATCCTGGATGTCATACCTTAAACCATTCAGGTATCTCGCCACCTTCTCGTCATCATTCTCCCGCTGACCTGCTCGGATATTGAGCCTATAAAATTCTTCGGTGTACTCCTTCACCGTCATCATCTTCTGTCTCAGGTTCTGCATCCGCCTAAACAGAGTGATCTGATAATCTCTAGGGATGAATTTCTCTTTCATCTTAGTGATCATCCTATCCCAGCTCTTAATTTTCTGTTTTCTCTTGCAATGCCTATCAGCCTGCAACTCATCCCACCATAAGGCTGCATGTCCTTTCAACTTGGTAATAGCATGCCTTATCTTCTTGTCCTCTTCGATATCCTCATAATTGAAGTAGGTGTCGAGTGCTCGGATCCAATCCAGCAACTCTTCTGCATTTAGACTTCCCTCATAGACGGGAATGTCCATCTTGGTCTTTGAGCTCATTCTGGAGATGGCTCTAATCAATCTTTCAGTTGAGGCATCCTCTGCTGAGACCTCTTCTGCATCGTGTCCAACTTCCTCTTCCACCTCAGAATCACTGAACTCTCCAACACCAACTCCGCGCCTTTGGGTGGTCTCCATCTCTTCGAGTCTCGCCCTGAGATCTCGTATCTCTCGTTCCATCTCCGGATTCCCTGCCAGCCTACCTCTTCTTCGGGCATCCCTGTCTTCTCGATCAGGTGACTGCCTTTCTCTTCTGGGTGGCATGGTGTAATCTGCTTCTCTCTTCTATCTGAACAAAGAGAACTCCTCTCCATCTCTGATACCACTTGGTGTTGTGGTTGACCGCTACCCTCACGGTCCAACCCGCTCTCACCAAGACCTTCTTTCACACATGCCCGAAGAGTTAAAGAACTCTTCCAACTCCTCTCGGGAGTCCTCTACCCACAGTTGTTTCCTCGACGATCTCCCCTTTGCTAGACGGAGGATCGGGTTTCATGATATCGTGAAACACGCATGCACGATTCTTATGCAATTCAAAACCCCAAACTCCCGATGGGTCAACGGGTCAACACTTCTACTTGTCGGGGATTTCCCTATCGGGAAATCGGTACTTGCGATGCTATGATTCACTTGCGCCACAAACTCTGAACCCCGAACTCCGATGACACCTGTCCTCCACTAAATTTTGTGGTCCCACTTTTCCACGTCACTTCCTTCTCTCGTGCGATTGGGAATCACAAAACCCCGAATGCTGAATCCCGACCTTCCGGGATCTCGTGCCACCTGTCCCGTGGAAATCAACGGCTCTAGTTAATTCGGGAATTCGCGACTCGCGATTTCAACGATTCTGTGCCTCACCTCGTCAAACGCCGAATGCCGAACCCCGATGGGCTTTGATTCTTCCTGCGCCTACGAGTTAACTTTTCCCACAGCTTCTCCACAATCCAACGATCGGCGGGATTTCGCGAGTTCCTTTTGCAAACGATGTCCGTCAATTCTCCTTCTTGGGGATTTCTCTGCTCTAAATCTCCTTCCAGTTTGGAACTTCTTCTGGGTATGTTCCCAAAGTCTTCATGGTGGAAACTATCCCTCCTGAGCTTGATTCCTCTGACTCCTTCAGAGACTTTTCGCACACTCTACGCGCTCGACCTTCAACAGTTCCCAAAGTGTCGAATTCTTTCAGATCCTGTGCACTCGTAGCCACAGTAACCCCTGTATTCCAATGCTCAGACTATTCTGCTGAGACTTAAAATCTGGCCTACTCTTATCCTGTGTGGCTCTAATACCCCAATTCAACTTCTAGGCAGATGAGAATAAGAGTTCAACTGTCTAGCCTCATCAACGCACTCTATGCGGATGAATTCGACTGCACTCTATGCAGGAATCTCCTGGCTCAGACAGAGAAACAATTGAAACTCAATTTCCTCTCTCTCACAGACTTCAAATCAACTATGAAATCTCACACGTAGCATATCAAGGAAAACGCATGACAAAAAGCAAACATACATGAGAATAATATCAACACAGAGAAACAACACAAACCATGAAGCTGAATCAAGGACTCTTTTCTATTAATTCAATCTATACATGGGTGTTCTTCACAAGTTCTCTGCTCTGCCCTTCTCTTGCTCCCGTTCTCAATAATTCCGAATTATTCAATAATACAAAGGAGGGTGCCTATATTCCGTTTTCCCTCTCGAATTCTACAACTATCAAATCTACAATTAATTCCTATCTAACAGCATTAAATTTAATAAATGCCTTCCTATCTACAATACAATACAAGTGTGCTTCTTATGAATGCCTTCATTAAAAGGTGGCGCAACAACTTCCAAAGAAATTCAAAAATATATGTGCTGGCATTGTCCAACTGTCTTTCCTGCTTGATGCGCTGGCTCGCTTGATGAGTTGTGGATGCTCCTGCATCAATCTTGTTGTTGGGTTGATAAGAATTTTATTATGAACCAGTGAGTCCTTCAGAATCTGAGCCTATTTCTCTGCGTTTGAATTCAAGTATTGATACTAGTAGGAAGAAGAAATGGACTTTAGGTCAATATCCCCAAGGTCCATTTCCTTTCCATTACAATAGAAATGCAATAGCTTAACCTGCAATGTACCCAAATTTTCTACAGGAATTATTTGCTACAGATTTGCTATAGGAATGTACCTAGATTATGGAAGAGGACATGCATTATTATAAAGTTGGGGACTCTGCTCAGGCTTTCCCAAATGGGGTTCTTGTAAGCTCATGGATCCTCATACCAAGTGGCATGCACTTAAGGACTATTGAAAATGATGAAAATGCTAAGGTAGTTTCAAGCTTGAGTGGGAATCATGAGCTTGTCTAATGATCGTCTAATTTTTTGTTTTTTTTCCCCTCTTTGAGAAAATAGATTCTTCTTCGCCTTCATGATTGATTGCAGGTTATATTATATTATTATCATTGATTGTGGATTATCTTATCTTATTACCATTACTTGAATATGGAAATTAGTATAAAACTAACAATGGGTGCAACTTCCTGATATGAGTAATGTATCTGATTATGAACTACTGATTACATTGGTTTGAATCTTTTATTGTGTAGTAGTCAGTGATATTAATTCCCATTAATTCCATTACATTCCATACTGTGAATCCCATCCTAGTACCAAAACAATGATCACTGTAAGGAAGTAAGTCCATTGAATAGGGATACTACTAACCTCTTCCCTATTTGTCTAGTTACAGTTAAAGATTGTTGTATGAGCTATAACATAAGGTCATGAAGCAAACAACATGATTGTTAACTAAAAAGGGTAGTATATAATAAGAACTAAAGGCAATAGCTTAACCTGTAATACAAGGGGAATAGAGCCATTCCATTACTATGGTATCAGTAATACAAGAACAACTTAGCTTAAGGTTCAACAATGTGATATCATGTTACCTATTTACCATCATCAATATGTATTGTGATATTAATATTATCTCTTTTTAACTAAAAGGGACATCAATACAAAGAAATGTCACTAAGTATCAACATCTGTATTACACTTGTTTGTGATTCCAATGCTTGTGTAAATACAAAGGGCAATAGATCATCATATTTAACTAGTATCTTATCCAAAGGGTAATAGAAAATTATCTTCAACTAAATTCTTGTGTAAATACAAAGGGTAATAGATCATTAACAAGGGTCTTTCAAAGGGTATATACTCTTATACATTATATATGGGTTTTACTTACTCTGATTAAGAAAGAGCTAAAGCAATGGAATCGGCTTCATATCTTACCTGTATGAGCTATGTGAATATTACAATATAGTTAAGAGTGTAGAGTCTCAATCTAAGGTATAGGCAACTAATCGTAAGAATGAAGATGCAAGTTCAAATTACATTTCTGCTATGATCTTTTCGTTGTGTTCTTATCAATTTTCTTGGGTATTGTTAATTCTGTTCTATTTCCGAGTCTTCATATTTTTAATTCCTTCTTTGTTGAAAATGAAAGCTAGCTTGACTTTTGAAGGAATCATAATTGGTATCTCAATCCATGGCATTGGAATTAGACATTTGGATTTAAATTTTTTATTTCTTATCGTTCCATAAATGAGACATTGACATGAAATGTTTACTGCTTGTGTCTTTTTGTTATAGTGCAAAGTACTGTAACATATTTTATTTGTGGGAATAATTGCAGTGGACATTTTCCGCATGTTTCAAGGTTTATTTCTATTTGTTGTACGTGATATTTTGTAGATTTAAAAATTGTTCTTTCTTATAGATTTGTAAATGAGGCTTTGATATGAAATATTGATGTCTTTTATTAGTTTCGCTATCAATGCAAAGTGTCTGTTACATATTTAGGTGTATCTATTCTGGAGGTTGAGGGAATGACTACAGTGAATATACTACCTATGTTTTACTATTTGTTTTCTATTTGTTGAGTGCTATATTAATGCAGATTTTTCATAACATATTACAATGTAATATGTCTTAACATATTATGTACAATGCAATATGCTATAACATATATTACTATAACATATTACATTGTAATATGTTATAGTAATATGTTATAACATCCAATTTTTTTAAGAGATTTCTTGTAAATTGTTAAGAACCAAATATCAATATAGCATTGAAAAACCTCAGAATAAGTACTCAACGTTTTGAAAAAGATATAATTTCAGATAATAATCCTCTTTGAGGGGGTAACCTCCTTATACACCACAAAAATGTTCAAGTACAAGATGATTCCAAATGAAAATGTCTCCTTGGTATATGTAGGAGACTAGGAGGTACAATTACAACTAATCGACTCAAACCGACATAAATAAAATAGCATTACTAATGTAATAAGCCCCAATTAAGGGGTAATGAGCCATTATTTAGGGCTTAACATGCCCCTCCTCTTGAGACAAGTGTTGTCCACAACACTTGAGTAACTCCTGATGCTTTTGTATAAAAGACTCATCTTCCCAAGTGGAATCTTCAGTCGGTAGTTTCCTCCATTTATCGAGATACTATGAAATGGATCTACTCCTCATCTGGCGAATTATTTTGTCAGTGATGGCTTCAAGCTCCAATATTATTTTTTCTCCCTCGTCGAGTTCTAGAAATATATCTTGAACTGGGATCTTATCACTTATAACCTTATTTAAGCATGAAACATGGAAAACTAGGTGTACTCGTGAAGATGTAGACAACTCCGATTTGTATGCCATAGTACCAATCTTTTGCAACACATTATAAAGGCCATAGTACTTTGGTAATAATTTATTATCCTTATTGGCTTTCTTAAGGGACATCTGTTTGTATGGTTGTAATCTTAAAAACACCCAATCCCCTACTTCAAAACTTATTTTACTACGATGTTGATCTGCTTGTTGTTTCATGCAATTTTGTGCCATGGTCAGGTTGCCCTTTAAGATTTGGAGAACTTGTTGTTGATGCTCGATGTGATCTTCCACCGCTTGAAACTTAGATTTTTGTTTTAGAGAAGAAGTGATGCAAGGAGGGTGGTATCCAGAGAGTGCCATAAATGGTATCATTTTTGTTGCAGTATGGAAGGAAGTGTTATAGCACCATTCTGCCAAGGGTAACCATTTGAACCATTGTGTTTGTTTATTAGAGACAAAGAAACAAAGGTATCCTTCCAGAAATTTGTTCACTATCTCAGTTTGCCCATCATATTGAGGATGATAGGATGAGCTATGAGCCAATTGGGTACCCAAATAAGAAAATAATTCTTTCCAAAAATGTCYARTGAAGATGGGATCTMTRTCACTTACAATAACCATTGGGCTGCCATGTAKCTTTTGAATTGTCTCCATGAATGYGGTGGCAACTGTATTGACTTTGAAGGGATGAGAGAGTGCACAAAAGTGTGCATACTTGGTGAGTCTATCAACAATCACCATGATGAAACTCTTTCCTTCAAACTTTGGTAATCCTGTTATGAAATCCATGGAAACCTTCTTCCACTGCTGGCTTGGGATGGATAATGGTTGTAAAAGACCTGGGGTATTAATTGTTTCCACCTTATTTTGTTGGAAAACCAAACATTCTGCTACAAACCTTTGAACATCAGTTTTAAGGCCATCCCAAAGAAATTCCTTCTTGACCCTATGGTAGGTTTTCAAAAATCTTGAGTGCCCTCCTACTGGAGAGGTGTGCAATTCCAATAGTACCTTTTGTTTGAGTTGGGATTTCTTAGATAAATATAAGAGATCTTTGTACCATAGTGAATCATTTTTCCATGTAAATGTATTTGATGCACTAGAATCCTGCTGCAACCTTTGAATAAGAGTCCACACTATTTCATCATTCTTTCATTCATCCCTTAATTCTATTATCCAATTGGGTTAAATGATCAAGATAGCACAGAGAAATGCCTCAACATCTTCATCCTTTATTGAGAGTGCATCTGGCACAACATTTTTCTTCCCTTTTTTATAGACGATTTCAAAATCATAACCCAATATCTTGGTCACCCATTTTGTTGTTCGTTTGAAGATAGTCTTTGTTCTAAGAAGTATTTAAGACTATCATGATCTGTTTTGACCTTGAAGTGCCTACCTATTAGGTAAGGACGCCATTTCTTCAATGCATTTAGTATTGCCATCATTTCATTCTCATAAATGGGTTTGTGTAAGTCCTTTCCCTTCAATGGTCGACTTTCAAAAGCCAAGGGCCTTACTTATTGCACTAGAACAACACCAATTCCATTTCCCGAGGCATCAAATTCCACAATAAAGGTTTTTGTGAAGTCTGGAGTGGTCAAGACAAGAGATTTTCACATCACCTCTTTAAGTTGTTCAAAGGATTTAGTTGCCTCTAGAGTCCATGAAAATGCATCCTTCTTAGTTAGTCTCATTAAAGGTGTTGATATTCTTCCATAGTGCCGAACAAACTTGCGGTAGTAACCTATGAAACCCAAAAAACCTCTAAGATTCTTCAATGTTTTGGGAATTGGCCAGTCCATCATGGCCTTAATCTTGTTACGGTCTACCTTGACACCTTCATGAGATACAATATGACCCAAATATTCTACCTCCTTCACCCCAAAGAAACATTTGGATGGTTTGGCATATAGTTGTTGCTTCTTTAGTAGTTGTATCATCTTGTCAACATGTCACACATGATCCTCCCAAAACTTGCTATATATTAGTATATCATCAAAAAATACTAACACAAATTTTCGAAGGAAGGGCCTGAAAATGAAATTCATCAACCCTTGGAATGTGGAAGGTGCATTTGTAAGGCCAAACGGCATGACCAAAAATTCATAATGGCCTTCATGAGTTCATAATGTTGTTTTTGGGATATCTTCTTTCTTCATTCTAATCTGATGATACCCTGAATGAAGATCCAAATTTGTGAAATAGATTGCTCCATGTAGTTCATCTAACAATTCATCAATGATGAGAATGCAAATCTAGAACCATATGTGTCTATAATCTAGACACATATGCCATGATTCATCAACCCTTGGAATCTAGACACATATGCCATGAGCCATCTTTCTTGAATACCATTACCACCAGTGTAGAGTAAGAACTTTGGCTAGGTTTTTATAATGTCAGCCTCTAACATTTCTTCAAACATGTGCTCAATTTCACTCTTCTGGGCATAAGGGTATCTGTACGGCCTGATGTTAGGAGGAACACTCCCAGGAATTAGGTGAATATCATGATCATGATTTTGAGTGGGTGGAAGACCTTTGGGAATATCTTCAAATACTTTGGAATGCTTATCAATGATCCCTTGAAGGTCTAGAGGAATAGATGGATTAGATGTTTGAACATCTAGTGAGCATAGTTGTGCAATAACACCTTGATGCCCCTTTTTCAATAATTTTGTCATTCCATTAGAGCTTATCACCTTACTGGGTTTTCCTGTGATACCTCTTAACTCAATTTCTTTTCCTTCCAATGAAAATTTCATGAAAAGTTCTTGAAAATTGAAAGCCATTGTTCCTCATGATTGTAACCATTGGATCCCTAGTACAACATCAACACCACCATGGGTATAACAATCATTAGACTATTCATTACATATTCCCCCATAGTAATATTGATCTTATTGCATTTTCCTGAGAAATTGATAGTTCCTCCATATGCAATCATTACTTGAAACTCTGGCGTTGGATATACAAAGCAATTGACAGATTTGGCTAATTTATAGTCAATGAAATTATGATTACTACCAGAATCAATTAGGACTATTACCCTTTTCTTTTTTATATATCTTTCAATCTTGAGGGTTTGAGGAGTGCTAATTCCAACCAATGCATTACACGATATCGTGGGAGTCAATTCTTCAGATGAAATTGCTTCTACGTTTTCATCTTGAGATGGTTCTTGTTCTTGTTCTTGTTATTCTTCCTCTTCACAATCTATGTAGAATAATTTATTCTCACCACACTTATGTCCCTTACTGTACTTGCTATCACAATTAAAGCATAAACCTTTTTATTTTCTTTCCTTCAATCGTTGAGGTGTCAACCTTGTAGGTTGAGGTGTTTTAGAAGAAGGAGCATTATTCTNCTTCTAGTAGCCATAGCCATATTTTTACTTTCAACATTTCTTACCACCCTAAATGCATTCTCCAGTGATTTGGGTTCCCAAAGGTGAACCTCATGTTGAATGCTATCCTTTAAAGTTCCTATGAATACATCAATCAAGTGCTCATCTGGAATATTTGTTACCTTTATATTCAATCTTTAGAAGTTCTCAATGTGCTCTGTGGCTGAACCCTTTTTCTTGATATTTATCGATTGGCTAAAGAAGGTATTTCTCTTTGTATCCTCATAGTGTGATATCATTTCTTCCGTGAAAATTGTCCAAGTGATGAGTGATTTGCGAGAACCAATCCATCGATACCATACAAATTGATTGGGTTCTAAATAAAAAGAAGCAATTCGTACCTTTTGTGTATGTGGTACATTACGTAGATCAAAGAATTGTTCCATCTGATGTATCCATGTGATTGGGTCCTTACCATCAAAATTCCTCATATTGATCTTAGGAATGTGGTTGGCCTTCAACCCAAAGTTGGATTTTCTCCATTCTTGATTCATCTTCCTTGTGGCCTCGTTATGAATTTCATGGGATACATTTTCACTTTCAGGTGTCCTCACTATTAGGAAAATTTCCAATCCTTTCATGATCTCCCTTTTTAAACCATCCATCTTAGTGTCCATTATTGCCTCCAATTTAGCTTCATTTGAATCCATCATCCCTTGTAGTTCATCTTTTGTAACTGTCTTCTTTTGTAATTCATTTATGTCCCTATGCATTTCTTCACCTTCATCAAGAGTCCAAGTAGGACTATATCGAGGCTTATTTGGTGTAGAAGTTCCCTTTTTGGGTGGCATGTTGGCCAAGTATTAGTTTTGAACCTTGATTTTGAGATGGTTCTACTAGACAATATTTCATCTGCTGTATCTCCAAAGTTTCGGCCCTTTTGGGTATGAAAATTTATTTTTTGTATTTCTTTGATATTTCTTCTCTGCAATGTCGTAGGTTTGATCAAAATTGGATGTGCCAAGTGGAATTTATGGTAACTTCCCCACAAGTTGCTTATTTTTTGCCTTTCTAGGAGATCTCACGTGTATAACGTGCCCCACACAAAATGATTGATATAAAATTCTGAAACTTGTACCATAAATACTACGGACTGTCCACTAACCAACACAACTAGTCTCACTCAATTTGGATACTCTAGGAAGAATTTATGATTTTTTTACCCGGAACACCTGCTTGATACTAGTCAATTGGACTAGTCAGATACCCTATCTTCCATAGGGTGTATATAAAAATGTAAGATGACCCAGAAGCTTAATGTTTTACCACAAATACCTTACTAATTTTTGTGAATATCCTCCGGATTTCAAGGTCTGAAACATTACATAAAAAAAATTATAGCGAAAATTCCGTAATGACTCAATTCAAGATGATTCCAGAACCCTATCTTACACAGGATGTATCTCTGAAAGTATAAGGCCTCATGAGCTGAAATTTTAACCCAACATACATTGATCCGTATAATAAATATCCTCCAAGTCGTTCCTTCTGAAATGTTGTATAAAACAAGTTATAAAGAAAATTTCAAGGTGTCTCAGATGTAGCAGCGAAACCCCAAGACCTTGAGCTCTGATACCATATGTTAAGAACCAAATATCAATATAGCATAGAAAAACGTGAGAATAAGTACTCAACGTCTTGAAAAAGAGATAATTTCAAATAATAAGCCTCTTCGAGGGGGAAACCTCCTTATACACCACATAAATGTTCAAATACAAGATGATTCCAAATGAAAATGTCTCCTTGGTATATATAGGAGACTAGGAGGTACAATTACAACTAATGGACTCAAGCTGACATAAATAAAATAACATTACTAATATAATAAGCCCCAATTAAGGGGTAATGATCCACTATTTAGGGCTTAACATAAATACTCTCAAGTTTATTAAACAATTTTATTTTAATTTTTTTATCATATTTTATAATTATTATTAAAATATTAATAAAAATAATAATTTTTATGTGCATGTCAAAGTGAGATCCCAAAAATACTATTTTAAATCCTTAAAACCATTTTTTTATATATATGTTTATTGATAACATATAAAGGAATGTTAAAATCAATTTTTTAATTTTTTTTTAAATATATTTTGAATTTTTATAATAGATAAATTTAAAAAAAATTATAATAACATATTTTATATTCTTAAAAATATAATAAATAAATATAAAATATATTTAAAAAAAATAATTTAAAATTATATATTCAAAATCCAATCTTGTAAATTTTTTTTAACAAAAGATACAAACAATTGATATATTTTCTAAAGCCATAAAGATAGACATCTTCATGAAAATTGGTTTCAGTGCCAAACCATTTAACATAGCCCCCAGCCTAAAACCTAGATTCGATATTGATAAGTTTGGTGCACATACCATCCGTCGTGGAAAGTCGTTCTATTTAATGTATTCGCTCGAAACTTCCTATTTGATATATTCGCTGGAAGGAATTCCATACCAAATTCTGTGGCACGAGTTCGCTCGAACGCATTTGTATATGTAGGTGGTCTTTGTTTGAAGGCATTTCAGAACTGGAAGGAGTTGGATCAAACTTTTATATATATATATATATATATATAATTGTTGGAAAGTTTTCGTTATTTTTTGGAATAAAAGATGGATTATATATACATTATTAATATAGTTAATATATTATGTATATATAAACAGATTAGTATATATAATTGTGTGAAAGGCTTTGGCTGATTTTTAAAAGGACATATCAATTTTATATATTAATTATTAAATATAGTTTAATATATAATAATATTATATATAATTGTATGGAATGCTTTTGTTAATATTTAAAAGGAAATATTAATTTAATATATTGATTATTAAATACAGTTTAACATATAATATTTGAATATATAGTTAAATATATTTTTAATTATACTTCATCATCATGGAAGAAATAATTGTGCAGAATAAAGATATTATTAAAAGAAACGTCAAAACAAAATTTAAGGAAAAAATGTGGCGTGATAAAGAGTTGAAGGAAAAATGAAAATTAAGGTATTATAAAGATGTAATCAACCCTAATCTAGAAGATCAAAATTATCTATCTGTTTTGCCAAGTGTAATGAAAAAAATAAACATTGCTAAGATAAGAACTAATTCTCACGAGCTCCATAGTGAAATAGGGTGTTGGTCAATTCCTAAAACGCAATGGGATGAAAGAGTGTGTCACCTTTGTGACACTAAGAAGGTTGAAGATGAAAAGCACTTTCTCTTAGATTGTCCAGCCTATACCCATATTAAATCTCATTTTCAAAATATTGATCACACTACCAACATTCCTAACCTCTTAACTCAACAAAAGTATGGTGATCTTGGAAAGCTTCTCTTAATGCTTTTCAAGCACAGAAACAAAATTCTAAAAAATCAAAAGTAATTATTTACCCTCTTAAGGTCTGATAGACCAATTAGGTCTTAGTGGATGTTAATCATCATCATCATTATTGCGATTATTCCAAAAAAATGTAAAACATATTATATTATAAACTTTTCTTTGTACCAATTTACAAATTTAGTATCTAACTTTTACCATATCTAAGCATCTATTATAGATTTAGTATCTAGATTTTAGTATCGATTACATGTACTTTCCAGTGTCGTTTAATTGGAGAAATAATTAATTCCATTCAAGTACTTTATAAAAGTGTAGAAATTCATGAATTTAAATATTTTAAGCAACATGATTTTATGATATTTTTATATAACATGATTCGGTAAGTATAGATATGACTTAGCAAATTTAGATATTTTTGTTTGGTGAGTTTATATAATTATTTTAGAAATAGTGTTTTATTTAAGTGATGTGTTGTTGAAGCCCTCCATTAAATTAGAATTACTAAAAGCTAAACTTCACTTGTCAGAACACACGTCATATTACTTATATAAGATATGAACTCTAGTTGGCAATGAGATTCATCGTCTTTGTGTATGTACTTTGTGTGTGATCACAGATCTCTACCTAAATAAATGTATTCGTGCATCCTTGTCAGCTTTGTGTCAATAAATAGATCTCTATGGTCTGTATGAAGTTCGAGAAAATACCGCTATGAGCATCACTTTACTAAAATTTCAATGTGAAAGTATAAGGGACTTTTGAATCTCAGAAAATTGAAATAAGAGGTTAAACAACAAATTTAAATATTTTTTCATTCTAAAATGAAGAAAGACTCTACTTGAAAATTTGTGTCCTCCATTTCAAAATTTTGTTTTGGTTTATTCAGTATTGTTTTGTCTTTTTTGCCCCAGTTGCACAAACCTCAAGCCCATGTTTTTTGTATTCCCTATTTTCTCTCCTCCCACTCAATTACCCACCCAATGCAGATGCAGTATCACCCTGCAAAGCATTATAAGGCCCTTCATATGCCAATTTTCAACACCTACAAGGAAAATTTGCAAATTTTGAAGAACCTTCGAGCAATGTTTTCACATTTGGAACATCCACAATAGTGTATTAGCAATTTGCCCTGAATCTCTACAGAAAATTAAACAGTTTCATCGAAAGTTGCCCGCCCTCCATGGATTATTCTCTGAGATTCTACAACGAGGACCTTCACAGTGCCATTGCTTATTGCAAACAATCCAATGGTGGAATTGCTAACTAGAAGCAATGGACTTGAAGTTTCGACTATCATCCACCTACATTCAATTTGGTTCAGCTCATAAAAAGTGAAAGAAAGTTCGATTCAGACTGAAAGAGATTTGAATTTTTGTCTGTCACCCACATGAATTGTACGATGGAATTCATATTCACTTGAACTTGTGGTGTATACATTATATATTCAATTCATACGCATGGAATGTTCGATCTAATTCATGTTTGCCCGAACTTGTGGTGTATAGAATATATATCCAATATATGTTCGCTTGAATTTGTGGTGTATACAGATTCACACGAACATATTTATTCGTGCGAACATAGTTTTGCCCGAATTCCCAACCCTACGTGTAACTTGTTGTTTTCTGGTTCGGTAAATTGATTAATAGGTTCGTTTGAAAGTTTTCTTATGTTTCCTTTATTTCAACGTTTTTTTCTTTTTGCCCAATAGTGAGACACAATAGCATGATTTTACCTTGAGGCTTTGACATGAAATATTGGTCCATCTTTTATTAATGCAAAGTGACTATTACATATTTCAGTGTATCTGTTCTGGAGGTTGAGGGAATGACTTCAGTGAATATACTGTCTATGTTTCAAAGTTTGTTTCTATTTGTTGAGTAGCTATATTAATGTAGATTCTTCAGAATATATTACAATGTAATATGTCATAACATATTACAATGTAATATGTTATAGTAATATGTCTTAGTGTTCAGGATATAAGAGCTAATTATACCAAAGGTCTAATTTGGATCACATACTTTAAGAGAATGGGTTAATATATCACATATATAGAACGATAAGTTTATTAAGAGTAATCTAATTCAAGTAATTTTTATGCCTACTACTTCTCTCCCATACTCCTCTTACTTTTTTTGTCCTATGTCCAAAATTGTTGTTGCCATGATTGAAAAAGTATTAAGTCTCAGTTATAGTTTTATAATGGATACCATCATTTTTGGGTTTCCTAGTAGTCTTGTGAGACCCCGATAATCAATCCTTCATAAATTTTGACTTCTGCAAGTTCTTGGCAAACATAATGCACCAATAATTTTTAGATTTTAGGGGTACCAGGTCATTCAGGTACCAGTCTCACTTGATCCATATGTTAATCCATCAAAAATACTCACATATGGGTTATTTTAAGTCTAGGATGGTGAATGACTAGCCAACATGTTGCTCTCCCAACCATTGAGTGGCTACCTATGGTAAGAGAACATGTCACCAGTGAAGGTTTTTTGCAGTATGTAAACTCTTTTATGTCTACATTAGACTTTATTATCCATAATAAAGTATTCATTATAATTATTCCTTTAGTCAAAGGGTCACTACAATTCCAAAACAACACCAGAGTGGGAGTCTGGTTCCTTTTTGAGCAATTTACTATGATAAGAGTCTATGGTTTTGAAGAGGAGCCATATCAAAAGTGACTGCTGAATTTGGTTGTTCTAGAGATTGAAAAAAGTGAAATTCAGTCAGTTGTTGACTACAAAGCCAACCATATTACATTAAATGTTGATCAGATGAATTTCAAGGACAAACCAAATCTACACAAGTAAGTCACTGATGTCTTACACAGAGATGTGACCAAGACTCATGACAATATGAAAAAATTGAAATAGTCATTAATCAAAGTGGAGAAATAGGCGAGGCAAGATAAAGTGGTTGCTACAAAAAGGAATTCCAT
Source organism: Picea mariana (assembly GCA_032191745.1). Classification (NCBI taxonomy): domain Eukaryota; kingdom Viridiplantae; phylum Streptophyta; class Pinopsida; order Pinales; family Pinaceae; genus Picea; species Picea mariana. Next base: position 45,726 of record JASDQU010105386.1, on the reverse strand, counting down.
AATCAACAATCTGTAAAATAATATTTATAACTTATGATACTATAATATTACATGTGTAAAAATGGATTTATAAATTGAATTCTTGAAGATATGAAATTTTTATAAAATACAAAACGTTTGAAATAAAAAGTTGGACAGTTTGAATTTTTTATGAAATTTTTATAAAATACAAACGTTTGAAATGAATATAACTTGGTCGTTGGGGGCCATCCATGTGGCCAAGTCATGGGTGTGCCCATGGCTTGGCCATAGGGTTGGCCCCCCACGACCAAGTCACAACCAATTTTAATAAGAGATTATCTATGCACATAAAAGCACGACATTTGAATATAAATATTTAACACCAGAGTGAAAGAGACCAGAGTGAAAGACGGTTGATTCGGCTCCTAGCCGACTACTCAAGCACAGACTAATCACTTAAATGCTTACTCTATTCTTAATATTTGATTGCTAAATCTCTATATCAAATTTAAAAATTTAATATTTGATTGTTAAATGTCTATATCAAATCCACTAAATCCATATTGTTTATAAAATATTTATTAATGTCTATATCAAATTCACATTTTTAAGTAAATCCATATTGTTTATAAATTTATTGTTTGTGTGTATAATTTGAATGTATAAACATGTAATTTTTAAATTGTCTACCTATTTTATTTTTAAATTTATTAAAAAAAAATTAAATATATATGTTTTAAAAATATTACATTGTATGTATATCGATCAAATATTCTATTATAAATTATAAGATAGACAGTGTTATCTCCTCAAATAAAACAATCGAGTTATTTCATTTTAGATGATAGGATGTCTTTTAAAAAATACATTACTAATTTTTTAAAGCTCATTTTTGAAAGCTTTATGCATGTAATAAAGTTAAAATAAAATTTTGTTTAGTTTTTATTTGATCTAATTCAAATCTCAGGTTTTGGTGGCTTAGGCAAACATTTCGATTTTTCATTAGTCACCGAAAGCCTTAGCTTTCGGTAGCTTAAACAAAGGAATTCAATGTTATTGTAGCCACTGAAATTGCAAAAGCGAGGGAGGAGTCAACACGTCCTTTCACACATTTCAACCGTCATGTTTGAAGTTTTATAATTGCAAATTAGCCACCGAAAAGACAGAAGAATGAACCATTCATGACCGGGAGCTAATATTTGTATGATATAAGTGAATCTTTTCAGGATTGTTGTATCATCAAGCCATATGCTTACGTACCCTCCATCATTACAGTTATCAACCATGATTGCTGCAAATCATAAACTGTTATGCCACATCCCTTGTAATCAGTGCCATGTTCTAAAGATCGCCTCAGTTTTCTCTTTTCTGTCACAGCCAAACCGAATCTCTCTAACTATACGCTGTGTAACTCTCCCCCAAAATCCATTTCTTCGATCACAGGTGAATAGAAGCATTGTGGCAGATGAAGAAAGGAGGGTCAACCTTGAGGAAAGAGCTCGACGACATCAGTTACTTGGAATCACACTCGAAGGTATGTCAACTGTTTAGGGATGCAGGGTGTTATAATTTTTGCAAAAAATTACAGAGTTCTCATCAGTAGGTGGCAGAGGCCTTTGCCCTTAATTTAAATGGAAAGAAATAAATCATAGATTGGGATGAATTCGAGATAGATAAAGCCCTCATAGTCGAAGTGACAGAGCTTCCCAGGACTGGAGAAAAATGGTTTAAAACTATTGTTACTAAGAATGTTGAATTTAGGTCTTATTTCAAACCAGAACACAGGCGTTTGATATGGAAGAAAGACATCCTTGTGTCTTTGCTTGAAGAGAAATGGCAGCAGTTATTAAAAGCCATAATGGTGTATATAACTTGTGAAGGGAGATATAACAAAGTGATGATTTACCATTTTAAACTCATAAATCATTTGACTGGTAGAAACCCACACAATCTACCCAATTTTATCCACATAAGCTTATCCAAAATGGCTCATCAAGTCAAGGCCAAACCCAATAAATTTGCAAGTAGACTATTCCACCACAGTCTAATTAAAATTTTGGTTTGTGAGTTGTTGCAAAGAAGAGGCAAAGAGTGGAATTACTTCTTGTTCTGGAATGATTTCCAGATTGAGGTACAACCAGAGAGTAAAAAGAGTCATCATTCCAAGAAGTCTTCTACTCCCAAAAATGGAAAGAGGAGGAGGAGAGCTATCTCTCCAGCTCCAGTTAATCAACCCTCTCCTTCCTCTAAGATAAATAAAACTAAGAAGAAATTGAATTTCAATAGTGAAAAATAAAAGGCCAAAGAATCCCCAGTGAAAAAAAGCATTCTTAATCTTCCTTACGCAAACTCGGAGGATGAAGAGCACCAGATTGAAACAGGTCATGAGGATTCAGTCACCACAGGGCATGAAAATTATATTTTTGTAGATATATACACAACAAGTTATGAAGACCTTCCATCACCTACACCTCAAGAAGAACAAGAATGACAAATTGCAGATGCCTCATCTAGCAAACGAGTAAAGTAGAGTAAATCAAAGGAAATCAAGAAGTTAGCTGAGCAAGAAGTGCTAGAAGGGGTAATCAAAACCAGGTATGAAACCCTATTGAAGAACTTTGTAGAAAGCAGCTCATCCTTGGAAAGATTACCTCATGAAAGAAAAAAGGAAAAGAAAAAGAAGGAAAAAATTGTAAAAGACTACAACAACTTATGGAGAGTAGCTTAGGGCTTGAAGAAAAAGGTCAGCGCTTTGAGGAAACACGCTATGTCTTCAAAACACCAGGCTTAGACACATGCTACTCTTGAAACCCTAGCAGCGATGGCAGTTCAGTGCAATGAACCAGAGGCAGCCAATAACCCTACAGCCTTTGAGAAAGATGTAGAAGCCTTAAAAGATCATCCCTAAGGTGTTTTTGAGCTAAGACTAAAGGTATTTTTGAAATTTTGATAATTTCACTAGTCTCAAGTTTCGGTGGCTTAGGAAAACATATCGATTGTTCATTAGTCACCAAAATCAGAGATTTCAGTAGCTAATTGGTCCAAATTCTATCTACTCTAGCTACCGAAAGCACTGATAAGGCAGGAAGTTAATATTTTTGCACAGGTCCAAGTTTTCCTTGTCCAAAAGCCTCAGAAATGGTTCCAATCGATGGAAAATAATTAATGACATCCTTATCAAGAGTTTGTTTTGGTTTTAGAGATTCTCTACAAGACAGAAAGGTCAAACAAAATTATCTATTTTCAAGGATATAAAGTTGTTTGACTATCAATAGGTGTCATGTTTGACTCCTCCCATATCACATGAAATCGAATAGCCTCGGAAGGCTCACTACACCTGCCAAAGAATTTGAAAAATATAAAGATCATTCGAGGATATGAATTGACCTAGTTTATAGGATCTTTTCCTATTTTCTTGGGCCAGTTATTGATTTTCTATTTTAGGAAAAATTCGATCCAGTAGTATAGGATCTTGAAACTATTTGTAAAGGGCTATAAAGTCCAGAACATTTGATGAACAAAGGGTTCGATTTTGAGTTCTGTAATCCATTGTTATTATGATAAAGACACTTTCTTTAATATATTAAGCCTACAAGCTTCTTTCATTGTTATTATCATACTCTCTTTATCTTTTTCTATGCCTATGAGTTGAAATCATTTCTTTGTCTATGTTTAAAGGTCCCATGGTAACTGTTATCTTACCTTTGAGTATTAAGAAAGAATCATAAGCATCCTTTGCTAGTTTGTTGACCCATCATATATATTGTTATATATGTTCTGGTTAATTGATTGGTTTTCTTATCCATTTTATCTACAAACCTATCTGATAATATCTCTTGAAGGCCTTGTACTGCATGAATATAGCTAGACTGTCTTGAAGATATAATCCAGTGATTTAGATATTCTTCTTGATCCAAACCCAAACCCATTATTGAGAAAATAATTACAAAAAGGTTAAGTTACCAGGCATCTCTGAGATACAGCCTAGGAGAGTTTCTTGGAGTGATAACAAATTGGCACTGTTGTCGAGGAGAGGAGATTGAAGCTCATCTTCCTTGGGAGACGAAAAGATCCAACTTTGATGATAGACAAAGTTTTGACAAATTTTTGGTTGTAATCATCTATCTGGCGACTCCATTGGAATGAAGTGGCTCCGAGAAGGGCTCATACCAGAGAAAACCAAGAAAGACCACTGGAAACACCAGTTCCAGACCCTGAGAAGATCATCAGAAGTGGAAAAGAATTGCAAAGACAAACTTTTGGATCTGTAAGAGCATCTAAACTAGGTATTTCAAGAAACACTTCTTCTTTTGTATCTAGAGAACCTATTGTCGAATCCCCTTCTGTTGAAACTTCTAGTTCTCAGAAAATTGAAATTGTGTCAGAAAGCTTGAAGGGTGATGAGCCTTCAATTTCCTCTGATGTTATAGATTCTATTTCTAAGAATGTTACTATATCCAACTTAGGGGAAGAAGTTGTAGAATCTATCCAAGAAGAGGACTCTTCCTCTTCCTTGAATTCTTCACCAACTGAGCCTGTAGAAATTTTTTTCCATATTCATACAAGTCTGCCCGTTATTGAAGATATTTTACAAGATCTTTCCTCTAAGGGTGAAGAAAACTTGGCCTTGCTGCTCAGTCAGGTTTATAGAGTTTCTTACTTTCCACCTTATTCAAGAAACACATTCCAGGGTAGTCATCCTACTAGTGCTTCCCCTTCATTCCTCAGTGAAGTAAGACCACCATTGTCCATAGTCCTACTTATCCCATCTCAACCATCATCTATAGAAACCTCTTCCTCTGCATCAACCCCCAAGATTTCCATGGCTGCCCCTTTGACAAAAATGGAAAAAATCTTAGCCAATAGGTATGCCCCTCTTGTGTTGCCCAATCCCTTATCAACCATGCCAATAGGAGATTATCATAAATATATTCCAAAGTTTACTGAATATGGGGATTATACTATTGAAGAACATATAGAAGCTTTCTATGCTTATGCTGAGAATATTAACATTTCAGAGGAAAATGTTTGGACTAGAATTTTTGTGCAGAGCTTGGATGGTCAATCCAGGAAGTGGTTCAAGGAACTACCAGCAAATTCAGTGGCAGGTATTGAGAAATTAGATGAAGTGTTTTTTAAACATTGGGGAGAAATAAGATACCTCTTGTATTATATTACTGAATTTGGAAATCTAAGAAGAGAAAATGGGGAGTCTGTCTCAGACTTCACCAAAAGATTCAATAAGATGTTTGGCAAGATCCCTGCAGAGATCAAGCCAACTGATGCATCAACAAAGATTACATACTCTTCTGCTTTTGATCCAGAATTTTGCTTAATCCTTAGAGAAATAAGGTCAGCCACACTAGCTTTAATGAAAGATGCTTCTGTTGAGGTTGAATCTAACATTATGGCATCTCAAAAACTTAAAGGAAAATTTCAGAGAAAGAAGTCGTATGCTGATCCTCATTCTTCTCCAAATACCAAAATGGAAAAGATGGCCAAGATGTTGGACAGCTTGACCTCGGAAATGTCAAAATTGAAAATTCAGAGTCAGCAGCCAGCAAGAAGTAAAGAGCCTAATGCCTATGCTCCCAGGAATCCCAGTCCATTCCCTTACAGAAGGAACAACCAACAGGTTCAGATCCTTCGGAGAGACAAGAATGCAGCTGAAGACCAAAGGATTAGGCCCCCCTTCCAAAATGCAGTGCTAGAATAAGAGCAGGAGCTATCTCATGATGAAGTTGAAGAAGAAGACGACATCAATTGCTTTGGGGATGATATTGATTCCTCCTTCTTAACAGAAACAGATTATGAGGAGGCTCAGATGAACGAGAAGATTAATGAGGCAAGCATTGAAGAATCTTATTATCAGACAGATGATCATCTAGGTTACAATTTAAGATCTAAGACTGCCACTCCAAAACCATTGCTTGTTGCCCCTGGAAAAAAGAAAGATGTTGCTGCCAAGAAGCCTACTGCTCCTGCAAAACAATAGAAGAAGCAATTATAGCCCCAAGCTAAAGAACAGGTGTCCCTCAAATCTCCTTCTAACGAGGTAAGACCTTCCGATAAAATATCATATTCATTTAATTTCGAATCAGAAATTCAGAAGGTGAAAATACCTATGCCATTAACTGAACTTATGAAGAATGGAATATTCATGTCTATTATCCTGAAGTCCTTTCAACCAAAGACTCCCCCAGCTTCTCATTATGTAAACCTTCAAGATGACAAACCCACAGTGACTATAGCACCTATGGTAGAAGACCGAGATGACTCTTGTTCACCCTTCTACATATCCCTGAATATCCATGAAAAGATCCTTCACAATTGCTTGCTTGACTTGGGAGCGTCACACAATCTTATACCTAAAGAAGTGATGGATGAACTTGGGCTTGATATCAAAAAACCTTACCATGATCTCTTCTCTTTCAACTCTAGGAAAATCAGATGCCTCGGCCTCATAAAATACCTTGTCATAAACCTTACCCAACTGCTAATGAGAAGCATGGTAATGGATGTTGTAGTGGCTGATATCCCACCCAAGTTCAGCCTCCTCTTGTCACGTTGATGGAGAAAAAGGTTAGGAGGTACCTTGCAGATGGATCTTTCATATGCCACAGTCCTGGTGTTTGGAGGAGAGCTAAAGAGACTTTACAGAGAAAATCAGCTCGCCTACATCATTAGTGATGGGAAGAATTCTGTAAACCATCCCATCTATGCATTAGACATAGACTTTGGAGCATGTTCTTGGATGGTGCTAGTACCAAAGACTCAGCAGGTGTAGGTGTAGTTTTGAATTCTCCTTCAAAAGAGGCTATTCATTTGTCTTTTAAACTTGATTTCAAAACTACTAACAATATAGCAGAGTATGAGGCTTTGCTGTTGGGATTAAATTCTACCAAGGAGATGGGAATTAAAGGACTAAAGGTGTTTGGAGGTGCGTATCTCATCATACAACAAGTGAATAGTACTTTCCAACAAAAGCATGTCAGGTTGAAACCTTACAGGGATGAGGTATGGAGAATCAGGGACTCTTTTCCATTTTTGATATTTCTTATATACCCAGAGCTATGAATCACCTTGTTGATTCCCTTGTTGTCTCATCCAGTATGGTCATTCCTCCCATGCCTCCTAGACTGAATTATGAAATCCAAGTCAAATATTGACCATCCCTGCCCGACAATGTCAAATATTGGAAATTTTTTGAAGATAACGATGAGATTAGTAGATTTCTTCTGGTTGTAGATGAATTTTCTGATATGCATATTGACCAGGAAAATCAAAATGTAGAGGAATCCAAGAAGCCTAAGATAAAAAGAAAAATGGGTCAACATGATATCATTCAGCTGCCCAACAATTATATACCTCGAGGTTTGGTGCCTCTTGAAAAGATTTTCTTCCAAAACGATGTCCCCTACAAACCTGATAAGAAGGAGAAGGATCTTGTTGTCCATGAACACACTATAGGAAGCCAAAATCATCCTAAATTCATAAATTTGACCATTGAATTAACTGTTGATCAGAGGTCAGAATATTGCAACATTATGAAGGAATTTGCTGATGTTTTTGCCTGGAAATACAGTGATCTGAAAACCTATGATGTTGATGTCATTCAACATAAGATTACCCTTGAGAAATATACCATCCCTTTTAAGCATAAGCTGAGACTTATCAGTCCTATCCTATTGCCTGTAGTTGAAAAAGAAATAAAAAATCTCCTTGATGCCAAAATCATAATCCCATTAAGATACTCTAAATGGATTGCAAATCTAGTAATAGTGAGAAAGAAAAATGGTGAGATCATGCTATGCGTTGATTTTAGAAACATAAATAAATGCTCAAAGAAAGACAACTATCCCCTACCCAAGATGGAACACTTGCTGCATAGAATTTCAGGGGCCACTATCATGTATTTCCTAGATGGCTTCTTAGGCTATAACCAGGTTTCTGTACATCCTAATGACCAAGAAAAAACTTCCTTTACTACTCCTTGGGGTACCTTCATGTACGCCAAGATGCCATTCAGGCTAATGAATGTCGGGGCCACTTTTCAGAGGGCCATGGACATAGCTTTTGTGGGAGAGAAGGAAAAAATTGTCCTCATCTATCTTGATGATATCACAGTTTATTCTAGTAGTCATGAAGAGCATCTGAAGCATTTGAAAAGAGTATTTTTGAAATGAAGACAGTTAGGGATTTTGCTGAACCCCAAAAAGTCTCAATTTTTCTCAAGAAGGGTAAGCTCCTAGTCCACATTGTTTCAGCAGAGGGAGTGAAAATTGATCTAGCTCGGGTGGAAGCAATTCATAAGTTGTCCATACCAAGATCAAAGAAGGATATCCAGTACCTACTCGGTAAGATAAAAATTTTCAGAAGGTTTATTCCTAATTCCGTTGAGTTAGTGAAACAATAACCTCTATGCTAAAAAAGGGATCTGAGATAAAATGGACAGACAATGCAAGAAGTTCATTTCAGGATATCAAACAGGCTATCATGGAATCTCCCACTCTAATCAGTCTGGATTACACCAAGAATTTCTATATTTTCTCTTTTTCTTCCTATGACAGAGTGGCAACAGTCTTGTTACAAAAAGATGAAGAAGGTCTTGATCACCCAATGAATTTATTCAACAAATCACTTAGGGATGCTGAACTAAGGTATGATCCTATAGAAAAACAAGCTTATGCTCTCATTAAGTCATTAAAAGCTCTCAGAATTTATATCCTCCATGCAAAGGTTGTGGCCTATGTTCCTTCAGCCTCTTTGAAGGATGTCTTGACCCAACCTGATATTGATGGAAAGAGAGATAAATGGATCACAAAGCTGATTGAGTTTGACTTAGAATGGATGCCCACTAAGATGGTAAAAGGCCAAGGCCTTGCCAAGCTTTTGACAGAAGAGAACTGCGATCTTTTGGACATAAATTTCATTAGAGAAAGTTCAACAAGTTTGTAGACAGGGGTAGCAGTGGAAGAACAACATGACAGCCAACAAGTGGCCAAAAATTTGGCTTCATGTGAGTGGTATTCAGGTATTGTTCATTTTTTACAGAAGTTGGAGGTTTCTCCTGAACTTAGCATGACTCAAGACCAATCCTTTAAGATCAGAGCAATTAAATTTTTCATGAATGATAATCTTTTATATTGGAAAGATCCTATTGGTTTACTACTGAGATGTTTAAACAAAGATGATTCAGCTAAAGTCATGCATCAGTTTCATTCAAGTATTTGTGGAGGCCATCATTATTGGAAGACCACAGCTCATAAAATCCTAAGGGATGGGTATTACTGGCCTTTTTTTTTTTCAGATGTGTGCACCTTTGTGAAATCTTGTGATAAGTGCCAAAGATTCACAGGAAAACAACAACTAAAATATCTACCTCTGAGACCTATTGTAGTGAATGGTCCTTTTTAGCAGTGGGGCTTAGATTTCATAAGCGAGATTAATCCTTCATCTAGTGGTCACCATAAGTGGATCCTGGTAGCCAATGACTATTCTACCAAGTGGATAGAGGCAATCCCCACTAAAAATTCCACTCATCAGGTCATCATGATGTTTCTCTATGAAAACATTTTGATCAGATTTGGTTGCCCAAAAAGGCTAGTGATAGATAATGCAGTAGCCTTCAAATTTGATGCATTGGTTGACATGTGTAAGTCAATGGGCATTCAATTGGTACAGTCTACTTCCTACTACCCTCAAGGCAATGGTCTTGCCGAGTCATCCAATAAGACTCTAGTCAAAATCATAAGAAATTTGTTGGAGGATAATCAAAGGAGCTGAGATTCCAAACTAAAGTTTTCTCTTTGGACAGACGGAATGACTAACAAGAAATCCATAGGAACTTCCCCCTTCAAACTGGTTTATGGCACTGATGCCATTTTCCCCATTCAGCTAGTTCTACCAGTGGCTAAATTCTTTTAGGAGGAACAAACCAAATAAAATGATATGGTAAGAAGAATGCTTGACTTGGTAGAATTGTAGCAGGTCAGAGAACAGTTGGTGGATAAATTAGAAGCTCATCAAAAGAGGATCAAGGATACATTTGACATAAAAGAAAAGGTGGAAAACTTTCAGGTGGGTGACTGGGTTCTGAAATGTGATGCCCTCAGACAAGATAAAGGCAAGCATGGCAAGTTTGATTCTTTGTGGACCGGTCCTTTCATGATAACTCAAGTGCAACACAACAACACCTTCATTCTACAAAGTCTAAAAGGTGAAGAAATGTTTGGTGACCTAGTCAATGGGCATTTTTTGAAACTCTATTTCATCTAAGGCTTCAAAGCCTTGTCATTGTAAATTTTATTTTCAGTTCTTTGTTTTTTGCAAAATAACTCCATGCCCAATGGAAGCACTAGCAGATAGGTTTGAATTTTTGTTTTACAGGAAAGGCATTGGTTCTGTGGTTCTTGAAACCTCACAGGGAGGCTTTCACCCCCAATAGGATCCAGTGTTATCTCCTCAAATAAAACAATCCAGTTATTTCATTTTAGATGATAGGATGTCTTCTAAAAAATACATTATTAATTTTTTAAAGTTGTATGCGTGTAATGATGCAGGAGCATTGCCAACACATCAAGCAAGCCAACACGGAAGTGGAGGACAGCTGGACAAGCCAGCACAAATTTTGAAAACACTTTGGAATTGTTGCACAAATCTTAAATGAGCCATTAAGATGAGGCGCACTTGTATATTGTAAATGCACCTTGAGAAGATAGCTCTCGTCCTTAGTAGGTAGACGGCATTTAAAATAGTTAATGTAAAGTAGATAGAATTTAATTCTAGACTAGACAGTTCTAGAGCGCAAGAGGGAAACAGGATATAGACACCCTCATTGTGCATTGTAACATTATTCAAAAGCATTTGGAGCAAGAAGTAGCAGAGAGCTGTGTAAAAACACCCATGTACAGACATTTGAATTAATAGAAAGCTTTGATTCAAATTCATGGTTTGTGTTGTTTTCTGTGTATTGGTGCTGAATGATAGGCTCATGAACGTTTGCTTCCTATTATACATTTACTTTTATATGCTGTGTATGTGATTTCATGTATGAATTGAATTATGAGAGGGAGATGGAATGAGTTTCAATTGTTTCTCTATTTGAGCCAGAGAATTCCTGCAAGGAGTGCAGTTGAAGTGTCCGTAAGGAGTGGATTGACAGAGGGTTCAAATAGAGATAGTTTTTGTTCTCATTCATCTAGAAGTGCAGTTGGGCACAGGAACCGTGCAAGGAGTGCGCAGGCCGGGTAAAAGTCTCAGGGTTACGAACCTGAGTGAAGCATTTGATAGACTGCTGTTGCAGTTGTGCACAGAGTCAAGTGACTTCAACACTTCGACGTTGTTGAAGGTTTGCCACAAGGAGTGCGTGAAAGAGTTTTCTTGAAGGAATTGAGGTCGTGGGGAAAAGCTCAGGAGGGATAGGACCTTCGAATTTGTTGAAGGACAGCGTAGAAATGTTGTGCCTTGAAGGTTGGCAAGAAGCATCGCAAGTTTGCACGCAAGTGGATAAGTTCTGTGGAAGAACACGTAGTCATTTCGTGGATTGCACAAGGAAGAACGGACAGTCGATATCTTCCAGGGAAAATCAACGAATCACCATGAGCCGTTGGATCTCACGGGGGGGGTATAGGGGGATACTACAGATATTCCCATAGTGTTTAAAGCTCAGAAGGGGCAGAGCTATTGATCCAAGCCAGCCAGGGGCATTGGACTATTCGTGAAATCACCTATCAAGATTTCGTAAGAAAGGAATCGAAGATCTGGTAACGGGAGTCGCGAAATTGCGATACGCGATATCCCAACGGCTACAAGTACAGTGTGGGGCCACAGGAGTTGGTGGTGGACAGGTAGCACACTGTATCGAGGTTCGGGAAAAGTAAAGTCCCGAAACATTGGACATCAGGATTCGCGATCCCACGAAGTCTGAAATCCCGACGAGGTGATGGGACCGTTGAAAAGTCAAAGCCGCGAGCTCATTAGAGTTTTGGCATATTGGGACTCGGGAGTTGGAGAACCAAGTTGCTCGACACTGTGAGTGTTGAGATCCCGATAGAGAAAGTCCCGACAAAGGAACGAAAGGGTCAGCGTTGACTCATATCGGGTCTCGGAGATTGGAGAGTCCTACACTCGATCACCGACCTCGCAAGGTTGTGAAGTCTGATTCCCCGATAAGTAAATAGAGGGGGAGTCGCGTAAAGAGATCTGTGGGTGCAGATTTCCTGATAGGGAAATAGAAGGACCGGTTAGTGTTCTTCGGGCCAAGGAAAGAGAAGATCCTGTGAGCAGGTGTGCCTGCAGGTGCGACACTATGTCAGTTTGGTATCAGAGCTTCAGATTCTTGTCTGTATATTTCAGGCGAGGAAGGCATAAGAGGTAAGGAGTACTCTGATACACAACGTCAAGTGGTATCAGAGCTAAGATAGATTGTTCTTTTCTTTCTGTAGCAGAGAAGATGATAATTCACCATGCCACCAAGAAGAGATAGGCAGTCACCTAATCCAAAGGATAGGGAAGTGCAGAGGAGAAGAGGCAGGCAGATAACTGATCTAGCCATAGAGAGACAGATGAGAGACCTCCGAGCGAGACTCGAGGACATGGAGACAGCACAAAGACGCACAGCTAGTGCAGAGGATCTGAGTGATTCCGATAGTGAAATAGAGGCTGAACGAGAGGAGGAAGTTACAGCCGGAGATGCATCAAATGAGCGTTTGATCAAAGCTATCGCCAGGATGGGTGCAAGAGGGAAGATGGACATTCCAATTTATGAGGAAAACTTGGATGCAGAGGAGCTACTAGATTGGATTAGAGCTCTGGATACTTACTTCGACTACAAAGATGTTGAAGAGGACAAGGAAGTCAAGCGTGTTGTTACACGCTTAAAAGGACATGCAAAATTGTGGTGGGATGAACTACAAGCTGACAGGCGCTGCAAGGGAAAGGAGAAGATCAAGAGCTGGGACAGGATGGTCATGAAAATGAAGGCAAAATTCATCCCCAGGGATTATCAAATTACTCCGTTCAGGAGAATGCAGAACCTGAGACAGAAGCTGATGATAGTGAAAGAATACACTGAGGAATTCTATCGACTGAACATCAGGGCAGGTCATTGGGAGAGCGATGATGAAAAAGTTGCCAGATACATGAATGGCCTGAGATATGATATCCAGGATGAGATGAGCATGGTAACCATCCGAACGGTGGAAGATGCTTATCAGATGGCTCTGAAA
>JASDQU010105386.1:9121-32436 GCA_032191745.1 Picea mariana | reverse complement strand
TGGATCTCGCGGGGGGGTGCAGGGTGATACTGCAAATATTCCCATAGTGTTTAAAGCTCAGAAGGGGAAAATTCGTTGATCCAAGCCAGCCAGGGGCATTGGATTATTCGCGAAATTGCCTATCGGGATTTTGTAAGAAAGGAATCGAAGATTTGGTAACAGGAGTCGTGAAATCGCGATACACGATATCTCGACGACTAAAAGTACAGTGTGGGGCCACAGGAGTTGGTGGTGGACAGGTAGCACACTGTATTGGGGTTCGGGAAAAGTAAAGTCCCGAAACATTGGACATCAGGATTCACAATCTCGCGAAGTCTGAAATCCCAACGAGGTGACAAGACCATTGAAAAGTCAAAGACGAGAGCTCATTAGAGTTTCAGCATATCGGGACTCGGGAATTGAAGAACCGAGTTGCTTGACACTACAAGTTTCGAGATCTCGATAGAGAAAGTCCCGACAAAGGAATGGAAGTGTCAGCGTTGACTCATATCGGGTCTTGGAGATTCGAGAGTCCTACGCTCGATCACTGACCTCGCAAGGTTGTGAAGTCCGACTCCCCGATAAGTAAAGAGAGGGGGAGTCACGTAAAGAGATCTGTGGCTGCAGATTTCTAGATAGGGAAATAGAAGGACCGGTTAGTGTTCTTCGGGCCGAGGAAAGAGAATATCTTGTGAGCAGGCGTGCCTGCGGGTGCGACACTGCGTCATGTAATAAAGTTAAAATAAAGTTTTGTTTAGTTTTTATTTGATCTAATTCAAATCTCAGGTTTCGGTGTCTTAGGTGAACATTTTGATTGTTCATTAGTCACTGAAAGCCTTAGCTTTCGGTAGCTTAAACAAAGGAATTCATGGTTATTTTAGCCACCGAAATTGCAGAAGCAGGGGAGGAGTCAACACGTCCTTTCAAATGTTTCAACCATCGGATTTGAAGTTTTATAATTGCAAATTAGCCACCTAAAAGACAGGAGAACAAACCATTCATGACCAGGAGCTGATCTCTGTATGATATAAGTGAATCTTTTCAGGATTGTTGTATCATCAAGCCATATTCTTACGTACCCTCCATCATTATAGTTATTGACCATGGTTGTTGCAAATCACAAACCATTCTGCCACATCCCTTGTAATCAGTGCCACGTTCTAAAGATTGCCTCAGCTTTCTCTTTTTTGTCACAACCAAGCTGAATCTCCCTAACCATATGATTTGTAACTCTCCCCCAAAATCCACTTCTTCGATCACAGGTGAACATAAGCATTGTGGCAGATGAAGAAAGGAGGGTCAACCCTGAGGAAAGAGCTCGACGACATCAGTTACTTGGAATCACACCCGGAGGTATGTCAACTGTTCAGGGATGTAGGGTGTTATAACTTTTGTAAAAAATTACAGAGTTCTCATCAGCAGGTGGTAGAGGCTTTTGCCCTTAATTTTGATGGAAAGAAAGCAATCATAGGTCGGGATGAATTCAATATAGATGAATCCCTCATATCTGAAGTGACAGAGCTTCCCAGGACTGGAGAAAAATGGTTTAAAACTACTGTCACTAAGAATGTTGAATTCAGGTCTTATTTGAAACCAGAACACAGGGGCTTGATATGGAAGAAAGACATCCCTGTGTCTTTCCTTGAAGAGAAATGGAAGAAATTATTAAAAGCCATAATGGTCTATATAAATTGTGAAGGGCGATATAATAGAGTGATGATTTACTATTTTAAACTCATAAATCATTTGACTGGTAAAAACCCACTAAATTTGCCCTATTTTCTCCACAAAAGCTTATCCAAAATGGCTCATCAAGTCAAGGCCAAACCCAATAAAGTTGCAGGTAGACTATCCCACCACAGTCTGATTAAACTTTTGGTTTGTGAGTTGTTGCAAAGAAGAGACAAAGAGTGGAATTACTTCTTGTTCTGAAATGATTTCCAGACTGAGGTACAACCAGAGGGTAAAAAGAGTCCTCATTCCAAGTAGTCTTCTACTCCCAGAAGTGGAAAGAGGAGGAGGAGAGATATCTCTCCAACTCCAGTTAATCAACTCTCTCCTTCCTCTAAGCTAAATAAAACTAAGAAGAAATTGAATTTCAACAGTGAAAAATAAAAGGCCAAAGAATCCCCAGTGAACAAAAGCATTCTTAATCTTCCTTACACAGACTCAGAGGATGAAGAGCACCATATTGAAACAGGGCACGAGGATTCAGTCACCACAAGGCGTGAAAAATCTGTTTTTGTAGATATATACACAACAAGTTATGAATACCTTCCATCACCTACACCTCAAGAAGAACAAGAACCACCAATTGCATATGCCTCATCTAGAAAACGACTAAAGCAAAGTAAATCAAAGGAAATCAAGAAGCTTAAGAAGAAGTTAGTCGAGCAAGAAGTGCTAGAAAGGATAATCATGACCAAGTATGAAACCCTGTCGAAGAACTTTGCATAAAGCAACTCATCCTTGGAAAGATTAGCTCATGAAAGCATAAAGGAAAAGAAAAACAAGGACAAGATTGTAAAATACTACAACAACTTATGGAGAGTAGCTCAGGGCCTGAAGAAAAAGGTCAGGACGTTGAGGAAACAAGCTATGTCTTCAAAACACTAGGCTCAAACACATGCTACTCTTGAAACCCTAACAGAGGTGGCAGTTTAGGGAAATGGACTAGAGGCAGCCAATAACCCTACAGCCTTTGAGAAAGATGCAGAGGCCTTAAAAGATCATCCCTAAGGCGTTTTTTAGCTAAGACTAAAGGTATTTTTGAAATTTTGATAATTTCACTAGTCTCAAGTTTCGGTGGCTTAGGTGAACATATTGATTGTTCATTAGCCACTGAAAGCAGAGCTTTCAGTAGCTAATTGGTCTGAATTCTGTCTATTCTAGCTACCGAAAGCACTAATAAGGAAAGAAGTTAATATTTTTGCATAGGTCCAAGTTTTCCTTGTCCAAAAGCCTCATAAATGGTTCCAATGGATGGAAAATAATTAATGACATCCTTATCAAGAGTTTGTTTTGGTTTTAGAGATGCTCTACAAGACAGAAAGGTAAAAAACAGTTAGCTATTTTCAAGGATATAAAGTTGTTTAACTGTCAACAGGTGTCATGTTCAACTCCTCCCATATCACATGAAATCCAGCATCCTCGGAAGGCTCACTACACCTGCCAAAGAATTTGAAGAACATAAAGATCATTCGAGGATTTGAATTGACCTAGTTTATAGGATCTTTTCCTATTTTCTTTGGCCAGTTATTGATTTTCTATTTTAGGCAAAATTTGATCTAGTAGTATAGGATCTTGAAACTATTTGTATAGGGCTATAAAGTCCAGAACATTTGATGAACAAAGGGTTCAATTTTGAGTTCCGTAATACACTTTTATTATGATAAAGATACTTTCTTTAATATATTAAGCCTGCAAGCTTCTTTCATTGTTATTATCAGACTCTCTTCATCTTTTTCTATGCCTATGAGTTGAAATCATTTCTTTGTCTATGTTTAAAGGTCCCATGGTAATTGTCATCATACCTTTGATTATTAAGCAAGAATCATAAGCATCATTTGCTAGTTTGTTGACCCATCATATATATTGTTATATATGTTATGGTTAATTAATTGGTTTTCTTATCCATTTTATCTACAAACCTATCTGATAATAGCTCTTGAAGGCCTTGTACTGCATGAATATAGCTAGACTGTCTTGAAGATACAATCCAGTGATTTAGATATTCATCTTGATCCAAACCCACACCCATTATTGAGAAAATAATTACAAAAAGGTTAAGTTACCAGGCATCTCTGAGATAC
The DNA here is from genome assembly GCA_032191745.1 of Picea mariana. Lineage (NCBI taxonomy): Eukaryota > Viridiplantae > Streptophyta > Pinopsida > Pinales > Pinaceae > Picea > Picea mariana. The sequence goes on along the minus strand of JASDQU010105386.1, from coordinate 28,645 downwards.
AACCTAGGAGAGTTTCCTAGAGTGATAACAGACAGTAATGTGCAACAGTTATATGTATATTTGTTCGGCACTCAAATGATCAAATGAATATGTATATTTGTTGGGCACTCAAATTATCAAATGATTTTGTATATGTAAAAATATAATTGACCAAGAATCGCTCAGTGTTAATTTTAGTTGTTTAAAATGTAATTTTGAATGATAGATTCACAACAGTGTAATTAATGTAAGATTGCAATTTGCAATGCAATAGTTGAACTTAGATGTATAATTTGTTTTTAGTGATAGTAAATGCTGTATAATTCTTGTACTTAGATGTATAATTTGTTTTTAGTGGCAGTAAATGCTTTATAATTCAATGTAGTTAGATCTAACTGTACTAAGATATATATATATATATATATATATATATACAAATTTATTTGTAAATATAAGAACATATTTATATTTAAAGAAAAATAAATAAAAGAACAAATTTACATTTAAAGAAATAGAAGAACAGATTTGTTTGTATTATATTTACAAGAAATATTTTTTATTAAAAAGAGAAAGATGATTTTCGTTGGATAATATTTGCATATAACCAAGGTATCAAAATCTATTTCTATGCATATATTTATTTGAATTAAACCACTTAACGAGAAGTATAATTTTTATTTTTTAAATAGGTATTTTACAGATTGAAAAAAACTTAGCATCTAAACTTTAAATAAATTGAAAATAACAACACAAAGATAAGGGGAAAAAAGAATTTTCGATGGATTATTTAATTGTTGCATTAACCTAGAAGTCTATTGCTAACATTGTTATACATGATTTCTTGAATCATTAACCTAATGTTTAGTTTGAAATACATGATTTCCTGAATTATTAACCTGATGTTTATTTTGCAGGGAATTCCAAACTATCATGTGAACTGTCAACAACTCTATCCAAATCAAAATTAAATTACAAATATGGTACTTTCCGAGTTGTTGCTAAAAATTTTAACCCAACAAACAAGATTGGTGAAGGAGGCTTTGGTTGGGTCTATAAGGTGATGTACGAATTCGCTTTTATCAAAATTAAATTACAAATATTTACAAATATAGTATTTTTACGAGCTACTACTAAAAACTTTAACCAAACAAAACAGATTGGGAAAGGAGGCTTCGGTTCGGTCAATAAGATGATGTCCAAATTCATTTGATCATATACAGAGTTATGAAATACGATGAATAAATTGAGGGAATTCTACCAAACAACAACGAAATTGCTGTGAAGAGACTATTGATAAACAAAGAACAAAGTGCCAAAGACTTCTTCAATGAAGTGACTTTGATAAGTAATGTTCAACATAGAAACCTTGTCAAACTGCCTGGGTGTAGTGTGGATAGCACAAACAGACTTTTGGTTTATGAATACTTTCCTAACAAGAGCCTTGATCTATTTTTATTTGGTAATCTTTTTTAATTTTATAAATTGATTTTCCCTACCATAAATATTGTCTTTATATGGTTGCACAATAGACATAGTACATAGTACATTATTACCAGAACTATTTAAACTATTACCAGAACTATTTAAAATAGACCAGAACCGATGCGCTCATAGACTATAGACTAATAATTGATGCATGTAGACTGTGACTTGGCTACGAGGGGCCAACCCTGTGGTCAAGCCATGAGTGTGCCCACGGCTTGGCCACAGGGATGGCTCCCTGTGGCCAAGTTACAACCCGTGGAGTGTGACTTGGCCGCGGGGGGCCAACCCTATGGCCAAGTCATTGGCATGCCCACGGCTTTCCCATAGGGCTAGCCCCTCACAACCAAGTCACAGTATACAAGCATCTTAAATTAAAAATTACAGAACATAAATTACATAATTAAAATTTAAAACTTAATCTTAGGCCTACCTGCAGCTCCAACCGCCCGCAGGACCACCCACCAACATGATCCGCCAAACACATCCATGCCAACCACGTCTTTGCCAACACGACCATGCCAACAAACTCACTATCACTCACTGACACTCGCCAACAATCCACTCAAACTCGCCAAGAGATCAGAAAAGTGTAACAATAATGATGTGCAGTGAATATACAAACACTTTTTCGGCTGAAAGAATTTTTCGGCCGAAAAGATATTTTGACCGAAAAAATATGTCAGCTAAAAGAATATTTCAGACGAAATATTCATTCGGCCGAAATATCTTTTCGGCTAGAATATCTTTCGGCCGAAAAGAGGTTAACAGATGGAAAAGAATCCCTCTGGCTAAAATTCTACACAAAAATCGAAGGCGTCATCTCGATGCAGTTCGATTTGACGTTCAAAGGTTTGGAAGAAAAAAAAGAGCTTTCGACCGAAAACAAATATGAGTTTGGCCGAAAAAACATCTTTTGGAATTTTGCAGATCCGATTGTCACGAAAGTGTTACCCACCTCCATGAATTTACCCTATTGTGATGTAAATTTGTATATATATGTATATCAACATAGTGTACACCTATCAAGATGCACATTTGTAGGGGAGGGGGAATGTAACATCCCCACCATAATCCTCATTTTAATTAATTCTTAACGTATATATAATGTGTGTCCATCACCAAGTGATGTATATGAGAAATGTATTTCCAAGTTGTAATAATAATATGTGATGCCAATTGTTGGGGGACATGGACAGAGATGGGGGATGATTAATCCAAAAGAGAGGGGAGGGTCTAAGAAAAGTTTTAAGAGGGTTCCAAGGGGGATTGCCCATGTCTATTAATTCAACACACTTCCTAAAATTACTATTGATATGTGAACCTTCAAATTTTTTATTGAGTGTCCCTAAAGGCAATTTTTGAATACATGTAAGAGGGTTGGTGTGAGAGGTCACATCCAATAATTATTGGAAGCATGGGGGATGAGTATAATCAGCTTAGGGAAGTGTGTAATTCAAGCAAGAAATAAAAGAGAGGAAAAATGTGTATGGCAAGTTACAACAATTTTAGACAGTCATGATTTTGCATGAACAACAAGTAGAGAGCATGGAAGAAACCATGGAGGGAAATTTTTGAAGCGCATTTGGAGTAGAATATTGAAGAGCCAGGTTGTGTGTCCTAAAGAGTGAACTGCTATGTGAGTCTCACTATAACATCAAGTGATTATTGTTGTTTTCTTGGTAGTTTTCCTAGCAGTGAGCTCCCTTGAGTTCCCTAGTAGTGAGATTCTTGGTTACCTATGCGAAATATACCTTGATAAATGAGTGGGAAACCTGATGGACTCAGAGTAGTGAAGGGTTACATTCCTTGGGTTGGGTAGGTTGAGAGGAAGAGATTTGGTGGAAAATTAGGATATTTGTAGTAGAATATTAGTGGGTTGTGGGATTTTTTGAGTTGTGAGTGGACAATGAGAGATCACCCTCTTTTGTGTATTTCTATCCCAATCTCGAGGGTGACTTTCTATTGAGATTTGGAACAAAAAACCTATGGTTGGGTGGAACCTCTATCCGAAGCAGCTAATTTCCCAACCATTTTAAAATATAAGTAATTTATCTTGTTTTTGTGTTGCATTATGAGTTTAATTGTTGTGAATGAACTCTATTTACAAAACTGATTTATATATTGTTGTAATGAGTTTTTAGTTGCATTCATGTATTATTTTAGCATGTTGTAGATGCATTTCATTAATGGTACCATAAAATAGATAAATATGTATTTTTTCTTGTCGCTAGTAAGGTATGGTATTAGTTAGCAATTTTCTTTTATTTTGTGAGTATTTCTGCATGTAATGTTTCTTAATTGGGCTAGGGAATGTTACCTTTTCAATGGATGCATGAGAATATTCTTCCTCAATATTTGTTTTTGAGAGAATGCAATGAAATTTTCAAAGGGTTTCCCATCCTCGTATTTTTCTAATTTTGTAATATTGTGCAACAATGGCTCATGGAAGGGAGGAGAGGGGTTGTTAAGAATATTCATGTAAATCATATTCAATCCTTGGTGGATAAGGCTGGCCACATTTTTCTTCAATATAATCATAGAAAGAAAATTACGCATTTTCTCTTCTTCTTTTTTTCCAGAAGAATCACTCGAGGGATTATTATTGCCTTCCATAATTAGATTACCAAAATTTTCATCTATTGTGTTTTGCATATCAAGAAAACACATGCATCTTCCATATTTTCATAACCATATATCCAATGGCTTTGAATTTTTTTCATTAAATCTGGGAATGATTTTATCTGTTTAGAGATGAAATTAGGATATCAATCCCATGCTCTTTTTCCTTGCATGGAATATGTGAATGTTTTCATCAAGATATCCTCATAGGAAATGTTATTATTTGTTGATATTATGGTAGTTGTGAGAGGTATTAACCTTCACCTGTAACCTTTGACAAGACTAGAATATTCCAAGAAGCAAGAGAAACCCTATAAAGCTGGATAATAACCCTAGAAGACAAATCAGCTCAAGAGAATATTTAATATTGAGTTATTAGCCTCTAGAAAGAGAAGTCATCCTAGTCAAGTGAGATAGAGAAGTATAAATATAGGGTGCTAGAGCTCATTTTTCACTCTCACTCTCACAACTATATAATATTAGTGGTGCGCAATTTTGGAGAGGGAGGGGAGCTGCAACTACTACAACTGGGATTTTGGCTTTTGGTTGGAATTTCTCTTGGTTATGGTTTATAATTTTTGCTTGGTCTTTGGTTATTCTTTCTTGGTGCACTAGCCTTGGAGAAGATGTGATACCTTGGTTGACTATTGTTCTACTTCCGTAGTTATTTTTTCTGTCAAGATTAAGGTGCCCGGGGGTACCGTTTGTGCCTATGGTTGGGTGAAAATTTTGTTATATTTTCTAAGGAAAAACGAGCACATATATTTATTTCTAAGGCCCAAAATATATTCAGACAGTCTAACCACTGGAAGATAGATTGGGAAGTTATTTGTTAAGCTCATTGTGGCACCAGTTATAGCTACAACTAGGTTTTTTAATTATGTAGTTGCAATAAACCCTAACCATTGTGTTTAGGCACTTATGATGAAACATTTGACCTGATTCCTTGAAATCCTAGTGCACCCTAGCCTGGCACACCTCTTGTTACTCTCAGCTAGCAAAAATGTCAGGTTTGAATTTTTGGTCAAAGTCAAAGTCAAAGGTTGACTTCTGGTCAAATTGATTTTTGTAGTCAAAGTTGAAGTTTTAGAGTTTATAGCTTGTTCTAATCATTGAATATTGTGATTGAGTTTCTAATCTCTTCTTGTCAAGATAGTATCTAGTTTTATATTGGAAGACAAGTTGGACGATGCTACAAGACTTCAAAGGTATGCACTTGTAAATGCTATCCAAGTTATATCATCTAGAAAAGCGTGAGTGTGTTTGCAGAAAACATATTAGAGACATTGTCCAAGCTGTAATCTTGGAATCAATGAATTAAGAGGAACAAGCACACCCTCCACAATAGTTGAGGCTTCAGGTTCCAGGTTTGATTAAATTGTTAAGCTTCAAATTTGTGTATATCAAGGGTGATAGTTTCTACATTAAAAATTGTGAAAGCAATCTTTGAAAGACTCTATTATTGCTAGGTGCAATAAATACTTGACTACATATGAATACCATTGATATAGATGCTTATTGTACTTTTTTCCAAGATGAACTAACTTCTCCTCTAGATAGATATTTCTTGTCTTCTCTTGTTGTTCTTTTTCCAGGAAGGTACCCTTGTGAAATATGTTTGATGAACAATCCTTGTGAAAGATATCATAGAAGAATTTTATAAGGATGACACAACTGCCAGATGGGAAGCAATCAAAATAGATAGAAACAAACCTAAAGAGACTCAAAGGAGTCAAACTTGAAGGAAGCCATAAATCAAAAGGAAACCAAAATAGGCTTGTGAAACTTTGTAGAAAGCCAAGAGAGTTGCAACAGATGGAAGCATGGAATCTCTCAGATGGAGGGAGTTGATCACATAATTCCAAAAGAAGAGAATGCATATTTATCATTTAGGAATGAAGCCAGGATTAGGAGGGAGCTAATACCCAATGGCATAATCCATTGAAGAAGAATTTGTAAAGACTATGAAGTATATACCCATGTTCTTCATTGGAAGTAGCAGCCATGATAAGCAACACATGTTCAGTTTGACTCTAGAATAAATCTTCTTCGAAAATAAGCCTTGAATATCCTTGGTTGTCCTTCTACATTTATGTTCCTATGGAAGAATGTTGGAGCCTTCGGGAAAGAAGGGAATGTAATCTATAGAATATTCCATGGAATCCAACATTGAGGAGAAACATGAGGAAGAACATGGAGATTCCAAGAAAGAATGAAAAGTCAGAACAACAAATTGAACCAGTTTGAACCCACTAGAAGTAGTCAAGCATAAGGAATGGAAGGAAGTTGTGATGAACAACAATGTATGTGAGAAATTGTCAAAAAGACTTAAGCATTGATAGATACAAGGCGAGACTCAGGGATAGAGGGTTATCCCAAAAGGAGGGAGGACTATGATGACATATTGTTCTAGTAACCAAATATACCTCTACCTCAGCCATTATATCTCCTGCAATATCCATGAGTTTGGAGTTTACATCAGATGAATGTAAATATTGTTCTTCTCAACAGAGTAATTGAAGAAGAAGTGTATGTACAGAAACCTAAAAGTTTTAAAGTATACCAGAAGAGACCCTTGTATGCAAATGGAAGAAGACCTTGTATGGATTCAAGCAAACTTGGTGAAAAGCCTCTCATGCATAGCAAACGTGTGGTGAAAAATTCCTATGACAGAGGAAGTATATTGAAATGGTTCTTCAGAAGTCTACGATGATTGATTGTAAATACATGGAAAAATCCCATGATGACGTATATGAAGAATTTGAAAGACTCCAATCCATTAGACCTGTCTATGTATCGACAATTGATTGTCTCATTAATGTATTTAGAGAATACTCAGTCGGATATTTTTTGTGTGGGACATTTAAGTTATGATATACAACTACATGGATTTATCAATTTAGATTGGGCAGGGAGTGCAGATGAAAGAACAAGTGATACTTGGATATATTTTAGCTTGATCTTTGCCATGATGTCATGGGATAGAAGGAAACAGAAGTTTGATGCACTCAACAATGAGGAAGCAGAGTATATTGTATCTTGTGATGCTTGTACAGAAGTCGTGTGGCTCCGTAAGTTGGTTTTTGGACTGTCTGATCAGGTGTTGGATTTGACCGTGATATATTGTGATGATCAAAGATGTGTGAAGTTTTTAGAGAAACCGGTGTTCCATGAGAGGTTGAAGCACATTGAGATCAAGAATTATTTTCTTTGTGATAAAGTCCAGAGGGGAGAAGTAGTTTTCCAGTATATCTCCACAGATGAGAAGATAACAGATATTTTGGTAAAGCCTTTGTCTAAGATGAAAACTTTTCATACTTAAGGGATGAGCTAAGGCTTGTAGAGACGACTTCCTTATTGAAAAGGAAATGATTACTGCCAAGTTGGGAGGCAGAACTAATATGTTATTTATTTATGGGCAGTCATTTTTCGTTCAGGTTGGGCAATTCCTTTCCAGTCTGGAAAGTGGTTTGAGATTTATAATAGATAGTCATTTTCCAATTTGGAAAATGGTCTAGATTGGACAGTCATTTTCGTAATGAAAATGTTCTTATATATTGTTGATGTATGATAGACAATGATTCCCATTATGGTCAATGTGGGGGAATGGTATAGGACAATCATTCTTCTTGGAAGTCACTTTCAATAGTGTTCAAGTAGAATGGTCTGCCTTATCGGACAATCATTCTTTCAAAGTTCACAATTGTGAGCAGTTTCAAAGAATGCTCTGTTTTGGAGGTTCGTGCAAGACAATAATTTCCATAGGAAATGGTTCGAACAGTCATTCCTTAGGGCAGACTCATTATCTCCAGGTTTCATTGTGATTAGTGTCGGAGGAATTGCCCAGTTAGGTGAATGGTCTAGGTTCAACAATCAGGGAAAGACATTCCATAGGGCACACTCATTCTCTCTAGGTTTCACTATGATTAGTTCTAGAGGAATGGCCTAGTTAGGTGAATGGTACAGGCTCATAAATCAGGGACAATTGTTCTTCTATGCTTGGGAAGAATAGTCCAGATAGCCCATGGATGATGTTTTACCTTCTGAGGGCAGATTCTCTTCAATATCTCATAGATGTGAGTGGAAGAATGGCCCAGATGACTAAGTTTGTATCATGATATTGCTATGCAGGTTGATATCCGATGATATGATTGTTGCAGAGAATGTATGTCTCTAGACAGTAGTTGTATGCTACTTTGGTGGATGTGTTCCACTGGTTGTGGCTATGTGTCATTGGTTAGTAGTTGTGTGCTACTAGGTCTGGTTGTGTACCACTGGATAATAGTTGTGTACTACTATGGATAGACACAGTTGTTTTCTATTGGATGGAATTATTATGATTTCCATGGAGACTACCACTAGTGTTGGAGATGATTTCCAGCTAGATGGATAGTCAGTGTGCTAATGGATAGACATTATCCAGGAAAAGAATGGTCCAGGTAGGAAAGATTGTTGGTGGATAGACATCCTTCATGTGGAGGATGGTCCAAGTTGAAATATTGTTGGTGGACTGTTGGCCCTTGACCAAGTTTTGGAGATCCTTGGTCAGGTTTGACCTATTTTGGGACTTCGACAGGCTATCGAAAGCAGAGTGCAAGTCGAAGCAGATATCGCAGGATCTTGGCCCCTTTTTAGGGATTTTTGGGTTTTAGGCTTATGTAACGGGTATCGGGATTTCATCCCATGGGTTTACCCATGTTTAGGCCCATTTTGTAATGTATAAATAGAAATCTAGGCGATGTAAGTAGGTGTGCAAGGGTGTGATGCTAAGTGCTAAGAGAAAGTGAAGGCCAATGTGCTAAATGCAAGTGATAGTTGTAAATGATTTCGTGTATACTGTGTGAGACTTGCAAGGCTAAGTTCAAGTGATTTTAAGAAACTATGTAAGGGCTTTATGTTGTAACCTAGCTCAGGGAAGGAGGATCTGGAGAGGTGCACACAGATCTCCTATCCTATGTAGAGTAGGAACTTTTGATGCTCTGTGCATGTAGAATATTGACAGAACAGAATAAAGAGAAGAAGAGTTGGTGGATGTAGCCCCAAGCTGGGGGTGAGCCACGTATATCCTATGTTGTGGTTGCTTTGTGCGTTATGGTTGTTTTATGGATCATATGATTTATGCTTAGTGTAGTAATGTATGTTTAGATGTATCCGATATGATAGCTTAGTGCTTGGTGATATGAATAAGATGCTACATCTGATCTATGCTAATGTGCTTAGTGTTTGAATATGTTGAATCTTGTTGAATACTGCATTGCATTGTAGATAGCGTTTATCTACGTTGTAGACAAAGGATAAGTAATAATGAATGAAAACTGTTAAGTGCTCTATTAAGGTGTTGTAATCACAGATATGTATCCCAACTAAGGTTGCAGACACTGGAGTCCTACAACCACCCCTGCCTCTACATCTGGTGAGACTTCATCTGCGTCATAGGTGTTGCCGAAAAGGTCAGTAGTTAGGGTTTTGTTGGTGCGTTGTTGAAGCGTTGAACCCTGAGTCTGTCCCTGTGCCAACAAATGGTTCTATTACAGGGACCTGAAAATGTGATTGTTGGGAACTAAGGAAAAGAAAGAAATCTTTGTGCATAGATCTGTTGCTTTAGTGCGTAGTATTCTACTTGACTTGTGAAGCTCTGTGCTAAAAAGAGAAGTTTGATTTGAAGAAAAGAGGTAAGATCTGAAAGATTTGTGCTTTGTTAAGGGTAAGATAAGTGGATTTTTTTTTTGAAAGTATGAATCTAGTATGTTTGATAAATTTTATCCTAGTCTGAAAACTAGGGCACAACTAGAAGAAAGAAGGTTTGATATGAATAGATCTGATAGAAATAATGAAGGATATTTTATTCCTATGCATAGAAAGAATGTTTGGAATAACAAATGGATGCAGGATCATAGGAAGAGTTTTATGTAGGTTAGTTACTATGATCCTAGTGCGTAGTAAAAGAAAGGTTGGGGATCATTTAAGAGAAAGAGAGGATTAACTCTTTGTTACAGTTGCAGAAGACCGGGGCATCTTGCTAAGGCATGCTCTGGTAGAAAACCTAATTTTCTTTGTTGTAAATCTATGGATCATGACGTTCTAGATTGCCCTAGAATGATTGCTAAGGTTGAAAGAATGAATATGAGACAAGAAAACCTTGAGGAAGACCAAGAAACTAAGGCCATGGTATAACCCCAAAAAGTATCAAAGATTGTATTACTACAAATGAAGGAAACCCTGAATGACCACAAAAAATATCAACTTATCAGAGATCTTCAAAGAGAAAGAGTGCATAGAAACACGAATAGGAGACTTGGACATAGACTGTTTCATGGGTGAGGAAACACATGTGAACATTATGATAGAAAGAACTTGGGAAATTTTAGGAAATCCTGCTATGATCCCTTCATTGGGAGGAATAGGGTTATTTAGAGGGAAGTTGATAACCCTATGTGGAAGACTTACCCAGATATATATGAGTGCTCATGGCACTTCGACAGAAGAAGAATTTGAGGTTGTTAAATTTATTGAGAACAATGCCCCATTTGCTATGTCAATGGTGATTTCACTTGCACTTGTTAACAGTTTTCATCAATGACCGGTAATCGAGTGGTTTCTATCATGTTCGACTTCAATACATGTAATCACATGGATAGAATCGTAGTCTCAAGTGATAGGATTAAACACCATGGGTCTCATCTTTTTTACCAAGGATGCGATGGAGTGTGTATGATTTGTATCGACACATAGATCAACTTTGTATGTCGCATGGCTATGTCTTAATTTGAGTCTTCTAACATAGATCCACAGTGTATTCCTGGTGGCTATGTAGAATTTTGATGACATGGATCCACGGTGTATGATTAGTGGCCATGGCTTCCGTTTATGATTTCATTCATTTGTGATCTGAGCATGGGAATGCCTACCTTAGAACTAGCATTATATTCTACAGATGCTTGGTTGTTTACAGGTTTCCGATTAGGTGAATTCCTTGTTTCTAACACACACACACATTTTACAAAGTATTTCGGTTTTCACGAGTTCCAGCCTCATACTTTGGGGGGTATTCTGTTCCACATTATTTTGGTCACTCTAGTGATGTCTCTACAAGTTATGTGTCCAGACTCTCATGAAGACCTTTTTCCTGAGAAAAGTGACTGTAGTCTTCTTCTAAAAAGCATATTTTTAAGATAAGTTCACAGGCTGCCTCTGTTACAGGGTGCAAAAATCCTTCATTCTCGTAGGCAACCCTATACTTGGAGTGCGAACTATTCGCAGTCTACTCTATAGGTAGGGTGCGAACCTATTTCAAATCTTGGAAAAGAGAAGAGGTTAAGAAGGTTCTAGAAGGGAATCTTATAGAAAATGAGTTGGCATTCGCATGGTTGGCATCTTACTGACTTCTAAGATTTAGTGGGATCATCCTCATCCTTTTAACCATCTCTCCTTCTCCTATATAATGAAAGGTTTCTCAAGGAAGAGGTTAAGCAAGATTGAATGAAGAATTTATGAAAGAATTGTGTGAAGAACCCTATTTGGATTGAAGCTTGGAGACTCTATTTGTCTATCAAGTTGTATTGGATCTTCTTCATACAAGTGTAGAGAAAGTGTGTGTGTTGGAACCAAGGATCATTGAAAGGAAGCTTGTGACATCAAGGCGACTTGTTTGTATCTTCTACTTTCATTTAATATAATACAACAGCATGTCCATTTCCCATAAAATCACTCTTATTTTATTGCATAACTCCTTGATCATATGCATAGGTTGACATTGAATATACTTTGCTATCTTCACTTTGGTTGGTTTGTGTTGTCTTGGACCTGATTTCACATGAGCACTGGAGTGAAGTAGAAACAACAGAGACCTAAGGAAGCGATATAAAGATATGTCACTCATTCCTTCTTGATAGTAGATTCAATGAATGCAACTTAGAGAAAGAGTCATGTCATGTCCTGTTTTGTTCTAGAATCTAGGTGGATCTAGGGTGATCAGTTAGTGTCTGCACTTATCGATTTATCTAATAACAAAATTGGCAACTTCGTTGGGGATCGAACCCAGAATCTTTGGGGATACAACCCATTTTGTGGTTTTTTCTTGGCCATTTGTTCTTGACCTACCCTTTTTCATCCCCGATCAATCTCTAAGTCTTTATGAGATCCTTACAGACTCTCTGGATCCAGAAGTTCACTCAAAATTTATGTCTTTTTTCCAAATTTTGCTTGATTACAAACCTTCTCGCACTATACCTTTATGTGGCCTGTGAGAATCACTGAAATTCACACCCTAATGTTCAGTTCAGTGTGACCTTCTTGCACCCTATCTGTGCCTAGGATACGAGAATCCCTAATTCTCGCACTGTACCCCACTACCAGACTGTGAACTCACTTGTAAAAACTTTGGATTAGGTCTTTTTGTGTCTTCAAATGCCCAGATTTGTTTGTATGTCTGGGAAGAAATTCTTTTGCCAGTGATTGATTGTTTCTTGAATTCAAATCTTGCGAATGATTAGTTTTTGGAAATTGAAAACTCTTCTTGATCATTTTTCCTCAATTTTTACCTCTTGACCTTTTCTTAACAAGGATATAATCTCTGATTCTGAAATTCGAGTGCTTGTTTGGTCGAGAGCCTTTGATTGGATTAAAAGTTGGGATTAATTGTCCTTTTTTATTGCTTACTACTTGGAAAATTGTTGTCCATGTGCATTTGAAGAGACTGGTCGTGTCAGTTTGTTATTTTTATCTTCATTGAAAGATTGATATGGGTGTTTGTTGAGTATTTCATTTTCATTGGTTGCTTACATTTTCTTAGTTCCATCCCTATTTCTTGGTTTCTAATAAAAAATTAAATATTTTTTTTGCTATCATTTATTCAAAAAATATTGGCATTCAAATATTGAAAGAGAACGAATAGGGAATTTGCATTCTTCATGATTGTTTGATATTACATTTCAATAACGATCATACATCATAGTTCACATTGTTCCAAAAAACTCCTCTTTCCATCATGTAGATAGAATTCATCGAACGAAAAATTGTATCATTCATCCCTATTTACGCATTGTTGGGTCAGAGTCTTACACAACATTGGTTTAATTTCCGTCTCCTTTTTTTGTAACAACAACCTTTAATAATATTGCACAAATTTAAAATTAAACTAGCAACTTTTCTAGGGATCTTTTGCACCAACATTAGCTAAGCTAGAGCTTTGGAATAGGCAGTGAGACACACTCTCCAAAGCACAAAACACACAATAGTATCTTTTGATAAGGAGTGTCAAATTCCATTTGTAGCATTTTTTCCTAGGAAGCCCTTCTCACACAAGGGTCAAACCTGAGGTCACATTGAGATTGACAGAGTTACTCACCCTGCTTTGTTGATCTCGGTGTAGAGATTGCATGTATTACGAGGGTCACTTGAAGGTATACCCACAATGATGAGTGGAAGCCTCTCAAGTTGATTTGGAGCTAGATACCCTACCCTTGCATGTGGATCGGAATGTCAACTATTTCCCCAGGCATCATTGTTGTCTGTGGTAACCTTAGTATCCTATCTTCTTAGGGTCTTACACAAGGTCACTGTGAAAGGGTAAGTCTTTGCGGTACCTAGAATCAAAGTTGCAAGACTCACTCGGTCTCCTTGGAGGGTATACCCATGATTATGTGTGGGAGCTTGCACCAGGGTATAAGTCCGTTAAGCAGGTCGTCAATGTAACTTTTCCACCCTAACCTAGCCCCTTCTTGTCTTGTCTTCACAACATTGGATTTCATCACCAACTAGTGACTTCGAAATTGGAAGGTCTTGTTTTCTTGGTTTTTCTTCCTAGATTTTACTAGCGCATGTTCTTTGTTTACCCAAGTTGGTCATAGAATTTCTTTCGTAAGATTTCAACTTGATCACAATTGACCCTCCACGTCGTTCACGTAGAATGCAAGTCCTACCTACAGAAGATCTGGAAGGTTCTCAACCCTTTCCTACCAACTCACCGAAGGGATCTCTTCAACAGAGTGAAGTCGAAGACGTTTCCACTCCACAAGTGGAAAGGACTAACTCTTTAGAACGGTTCTGAATTACCAATTCTCGAGAGGACTTTCAACTTTCTCCCGACTCTGTGAGATGTATTGTTCGAGTGAATTATTCCAGAGAAATAGTTGTTGAGTCTTCTGAATTGCCAACAGGACCTTTCACAGGACCTAAGGGTCAAGATCCTTTTTGGACTACTGGCATTTTTAGACAGGATCTCTTTGGCTCAGGAGCAGGGATTGATATCACTGTCACACTTGAGCTTCCTGAAACATTTGATCCAGATGCAATACCTTTTACTACTGCCTATTATTTTCATGGTTCAGACCCTCCATCAGCCGACCACATCTTGACGATCCCACTACAAATGGTCCATTACACAATGGTCCAAGATACTACACATCTTCACACCAGGATTACGATGGCTAGCCAAGCTCCCATTGGCATACTGCTTTCACCTAGATTCACCCCAACACTTTCCCCAGGATATCATGCATTGAATGCTTCTATTCCCACTCCTACACAAATCCCATCCGGGACTCTTGGCATTTCCACTCCTTTTGGGAACTGTTCCATTCCTAGTTTCATTCCAACACTTCCTCGACCCCCTTTTAGAGGACCTCTTCCATCCTCTATCGGAGACACCAAACCTAGTGGCACCATCCTGTCTTTCACACCTAATTACCATATTCCTGTCGGTGGACAATTTCACCAAGGAGGCCGAACCGAATCCCCTTTTGTAGGACAAATCCCAATTGGGACACAACCCCCGATTGGAGAGCAACCCCCACCTACCCCACCCTATGGAAAAAACATACCTCCATCCTTGGCTCAGTATTGGAAATATCTTATCAAAAATAATCCTCACTTGACTAGGGGGCAACAACCTCAAGCTAGCTTCTTCATACCCCCTAGTATAGGCCAACCATATCCAGGCATGTCCAATCCTATTTGGGGCTCGAACACTCAACCCCACGCCCCTGTTCAAGGGAACAACCCCAACCAATACAACCCTATAAATTACTTGCCTCCACACAAACAGCTGAATCTACCCGGATCTTCGCATTATATGCAAATTTCTTATGGTCCCACTAGTATACCTATAGGGCTCCCTCCCCAAAGTCACCAGTACCCACATGCGAATAGATAGTTACCTTTCTTAGCCACCCTGGATCTCCCTGATCTGTCGAGAATTTTAAATGATCTGATTCGTCACTCTCCCCAATGGCCCACGATACCGGCCAAACTACCATACGACATCCCTAAATTCGATGGTAAACCAGGAGAGGACCCGAACAATCATGTAATGAATTTTCACCTTTGGTGTTCGTCCAACTCTTTGATGGATGACTCTATTTGTTTACGCCTTTTTTAGCGAACTCTCACAGGTTCCGCCGTGAAGTGGTATATAGAATTACCATGAGGCTTCTTCACCGACTTCAACACCCTTGCTATGGCTTTCCTCACCCACTACCAGTTACCGATCCACTATGAAACAGGAACCAAAATTATGAGTTCTTTCAAACAAACCAAATCCACTCATATAAGTGATCACATTCATGAGTGGCAACGGAGACGACGTCTCATCAAAATCGAACTTCCTGATCAGCTGTTGGCATAGTGGTTCATGAAATCATTCATGAATGACATCGCTCGTGACATTGCCATGGGTGGAGTCATCACAAAAGAATAGGTGATCAGTCGTGCTCAATACCTTGTCCTCGTTTACTCACAAATGGGTACTCTTTATGACTTACTCCCCGAGGCACCTCATCCTTCTACTTCTGCTACTTCAACTACTCCTACTGCTTCTCATGCAACTGACGGTGTGATTGGCACTTTTCATGCCCAACCCCATTCCATCCAGGCCTCTAGAAACAACCCCAAATCCATTGCTTCTAATGTTCAAAATGCTTCGTCTCCTACCCCTCCCATCGGCAATACTTCTGAGGTGAACTCTGTTCAATCTACCCCCACCGGAAAAAATAAATCCAAAAGAAGGAAGGGTAAGAACAAGGACGATAAAAATAATCCACAATCTGAGAAGGCCAAAACACAACATGTTGATGATAAGTATAAGAGCAAACCCTGATACCCTTGTCTTATCTATGGTGATGATCACTAAACTAAGGATTGTCCAAGACGAGCCAACGTTACTAAGTTCCTTCAAGGGACCCCGAAACCGCCTACTCCGACCATGTTGTCACAACCCTTCCCTTATCAACAACAGGTCCAATTGGTCATTCATGACCAACCTTCCCCCTTCACTACATCCTACGTCTTAATGTGTACAGGTGATTCAAAGAAAAATGAAATTACACTTACCACTCAAGACAAAGATTATTCTTCCTCCAAAGAGAAGGTTGATGAAATACCTCCTTCGTTGGTCCAACCATCTCCCACGACTCCACCTACCAACGGTCCTCTTCATCTCGAATGACTGAGCCTAGATACAATTCTTCACCCTCCCCCAAAGGATATTTTCCGAAAATGTTCTTTCAATCCTCATGCAGATGCTTCCCAGAACTACAATATTGTCGAAGATCTGGCCCAAGCACCATCCGCGACGTCAGCCCTCGAAGTTCTTTAGAGTTGTCCTATACAACAAAAGGCACTGTTGAAAACTATTGGTGGAATTGATCCTACCGATACAAATTTAATAATTTTTGACTTGGAAGATCACATTCTAAGGTTACCCCCTCAACTCGCATTCCAAATACAAGTTATTGTCTCTGACAAGAACATTTGTAGAACAGTTATTGATGAGGGTGCCTCGACGTGTGTCATGTCTATTACCTACTGGAAAGCCAACAACTCTTCTCCTTTAACTGAATCCCACAACATGCTCAAAGTCTTCAATGGCTCTGGTTTTAAGAATTATGGTGTCCTCCCTTCATTGCCTATTACATTAGAAGGCAAAATGGTCAATGTTGAAGTGGAGGTCTTTGATGCTCCTCTCGATTACAACCTTCTACTTGGCCATAGTTGGATCGATTCCATGCGTGCAATTGTGTCCACTCTTTTTCGTGTTGTATGTTTCCCACATCAAGGAAAAGTAATTACGGTGGACCAATTGGCCTTCTTTCACTCCGATGCACGTACCGACAACGTACCTTTCATTGCAAAAACCCCCCTGGATATGAGAACGCCAGTGTGGGTCTTCTTAAAGATTCCTCTTTGATGGGTACTTTCCCCATTCCACCACCCCATGTTCCACATCCGTTTGTCGCCTCAATCAACATGATCTCCACCTCTGTTCGTGAAACCCCTGTGTCTCATGACCCATGGATAGTACCCAACCCTGGTGATCATCTTCGTTATGGTGACCAAATGCCTTTGAGACTGATCGAGTCTGCTTATCAAGCCATTCAATCGGCCACCCCTTCTACCTCCTCTCTTGG
This sequence comes from Picea mariana, assembly GCA_032191745.1. Classification (NCBI taxonomy): domain Eukaryota; kingdom Viridiplantae; phylum Streptophyta; class Pinopsida; order Pinales; family Pinaceae; genus Picea; species Picea mariana. The sequence goes on along the minus strand of JASDQU010105386.1, from coordinate 11,159 downwards.
TGAATTATCTCTAAATCCATTCCACGTCATTTTTCCTACGGACGAGATGATTATGTCTGTTATGTCCATGGAAGATACCCCTTTGGGACGATGGACATCATCGTTCCATTCTCTTCCTAGAACAACACACCATCGAGATTTACCAATGGATCTCAACCCCGTCGACCATTGTCATCATTTCGACCATTCCTGAGTCTACACACGATATGTTCTACGAAGGGAAATTAAGTAATATCTCACCCACCATCCCCCTCGACATATCCATAAAACCTGGAGTTGTCAAAAATGTGCATATCGAAGCTTCGTGTTCCCATGACGAAGTTGTCACCTACAAGTCTCTTTTCCAAGAATTTTTTGACGTCTTCGCATGGAGATATGAAGAAATGTCGGGTATTGACCACGACATTGTTGTACACGAGATTAAGACATACCCGGGCGCTAAACCCGTCCAGAGACAACTTTGTCTGGTCCACCCACATAAAGAAGCCGCTATCAAGCTTGAAGTTGAGAAACTTCTCAAAGCCAGCTTTATTTACCCTGTGGCTCTAACTGATTGGGTTTCCAATCTTGTTCCAATTAACAAGAAACAAGGTACAATTCGAGTGTGCGTTGATTATAGAGACATTAATAAATTTTGTCCTAAAGACAACTTTCCTACCCCCTTCGTTGACCAGATCGTCGCCGATTGTGCCGAAAGTGAAATCTTCTCTCTGATGGATGGTTTCTCCGGATATAATCAAATCAATATCGTACCCGCAGACGAACACAAGACCGCTTTTATTTGTCCTTGGGGCACTTTCGCCTATCGGAAACTTCCATTTGGTTTAAAGAATGCCAGCACAACTTTTCAATGTGCAATGTCTTATACCTTTCATGATATAAAGCACATTGTGCAGCCATATCTCGATGACTTATCAGCTCATTCCATGCACCATGTCGATCATCCCACACACCTCCGAGCCATTTTCCTCCGATGTCGATTCTACCGTATACGCTTAAGCCCGAACAAATGTGTTTTTTGCGTAGAATCGGGTCGACTTTTGAGCTTTATTGTTTCACATCAAGGGATTGGGGTAGATCCTTTGAAGGTCGAGGCGATTCTTAATCTTCCTCCTCCTTCCTCACTTTGCTAGCTACAAATTTTGCAAGGGAAGGAAAACTTTCTCTATCGTTTCATCCCGAACTATGTTGAGCTAACTCTTGGATTTACTCGACTGCTCAAGAAAGGTTTTGAGTTTGTATGGGATACCATTGCTGAAAAAGATTTCGAAGCTTTGAAACTATATTTAACTCGTACCCCACTACTCTTCCCACCTGATTATAGTCAGGATTATTTCCTTTATCTCGCAGCCTCGGACTATACCATCGCTATGGTTCTCATTCAGGAGGATGATTCTCATGACGAACATGTCATTTATTATTTGAGTCGGAGTCTCACGACTACTGAAACCAAGTATTTACATGTTGAAAAACTGGCCTTGGCCGTCGTCCAAGCTCTTCAACGTTTTTGGCACTATATCCTTTTACACAAGACTACTATGGTTTCCAACTGCAACCCTATGCAACACATTCTTACATGCCAATTGCTAGGGGGAAAATAATCCAAATGGATCGTAATACTCCAGGATTTTGACTTAGAATTCAAACGCGCTAAGTCCAAGAAATCCTTGGTGTTTCCCGAGTTGATATGCGACCTTCCTTGTTCTGAGATGGAAAATGTAGCAGAGAATTCATTACCCGATGAATCCCTTTTCATGATTAGTTCCGATGACCTTTGGTATGGGGATATCATCATATATCTCCAGACCCAGACTTTCTGGCTTGATTTGTCTAGCACTGACCGCCAGCGAATATTCTACCAAGCCCATCAGTACATTATCCTCAGTGATACTCTTTATCATCGTGGGATTAACTCCACTTTTCGACGCCGCCTCACGTTTGACGAAGCCGAGAAATCCCTGAATGACTGCCATTATGGAGCATGTGGTGGTCACATGTCTGGGTATGCTACTTCCCAGAAGATCTTATGAGCGGGGTG
>JASDQU010105385.1:62410-76528 GCA_032191745.1 Picea mariana | reverse complement strand
GCATGATTCCATTTGTAGGTTCGGAAATCCAGAGAGAAGGCCTGGCATGATCGACAAATTAAACAAAAGAAGTTTCGAGTTGGAGATTTGATGCTACTCTATGACAACAAGTATATGTAGCATCTAGGGAAGTTTGAAATGCACTGATTAGTACCTTATGTGATTCAATAATTAATAGAGACAGGTTCTGCGTGATTGGAAACCTTGAATGGAGAAGTCTTGGAAGGTATGGTGAATGGAAGCTAGTTGAAAATCTATAGAGACGGTCGACAGGCTGCACAGTAAGTTGGGTTGCGTTGGAATACTTGTATTATAGTAGTTGTATCATAGTAGGCAAGAAAAATAAGGAAAAAAAAAAAAGTAGATATACGGAAAATAAAAAGAGCATTCAAGTACCAAGGCATAAGAACATGTGCAGAATGAATGGTCATCACACATCAGCATAACACTGCACCAAACTAGGATATGAGACACAGACAAGACAAATGAAGATGCGTACAGATAAAACAACAATCAACCAGTGTGCAGTTTAGCGTTGAAAAGATCGTTAAAAGCGTTAAAGCATGGAAATGATGGTTACAAAGCATGAGTGACAGATCATAAAAGTGTCGTATACATCTTAAATGGGAAAATCCGTTGGAAATCACGATAGATCGATAACACAAGGGAGAAATCAAATGATGGATTTAGTAATAAAGAATAATTTAGTTAAAACAACTCATCAACTAAGGTGACAGATTTGAAAAGTTAGTTAAGGCAGGATGAGACAGGTACAGTTGGCTTGAAAGCACAAAAATAACAGGAAGTTGTTAAGTCTAAACCATTGTTATATGTGAATGGGAGAAAACAGAGCGAACCAGAGTGAATTGGAGGACAAAGTTGAGCCATCAGAACCAAGCTACAACGACCTGCCAAGAGACGTAGAGCTAAGTCCAGAAACCAGTCATAGGAAACAAATGGCACCACCGAGAGTCAGAGGACCATCTACAACAATGAAAAAACAACCAAAATAAAAAGCAATATCACTAGAGGTTGAGGAGGTAGTCGAAGTTTCAGCTTCAATGCCACCAATAGAGTTTCACAGAGACTATTTACCACCAAGGGCGGATGATGCACCACATATAAATCTACTTGCCAATGCAAAGTACCCAATGTCGGTAGCACCATTTCTGGCTGGTGTAAGCAATGACAAAGACATGCTCAGGAATATTTCCAACCTGAAGTTTATGGACCATGATATCATAGATACACAAAAATTCCCTAAGTTGTCCAGGGATCAATATTTATGCACAAGGATCATCCTAGGGACGGAAGCAATCCTAGTCAAGCCACAGGAGTGGGCGTCAAGGTTCTAGAAGGCAAGAATATTGAACTTATTTGACATTCCAAATTTCAGACAAAGTACATAGATCAATGTATGTGTGAAGGTATTATTAATTTGTAGTCATGGGGCGACACTCTGGCTCGATCCTTGGGTATCAATCGATATTGCACTAATTTCATGTATTACAGGATTTCCCAAAGCAGGAGAAGACCCAGGGCTATTGTTTCTCAATATGGGAGAGCAAGCCCTCTCTGAAACCATGAAGGATAAATTTGACACATTTAGGGGAAAGAGGGGCTTGGATGTTAGAAACATCAATGATAAGAATGTGAGGTTTGAAACACATGTATTGGCCTGCAAAATGCTATGGAAATGTCGCAAAGATGAAGTATTAGTTTCTGTCATTGCAGTCGTAGAGAAATGTATCACAGGATTTCAGATGAAATGGGATACCTTTTTGGTTAACAAATTTTTATAGGATTGCATGGAGGCCCAAGAGAAGGGTGTTGAATTTCATTATAGTTGGTTGATCATTCTTATTATGTTGGTCAAGTGGAAAGAACCTAGGTATTACCAATGCATGTGCAATCCAAGTAGTAACATTCTGGCTACAAGATATACCAATTTATGACATTCACCAATTAAAAGAAGACATACTGATAATAACATCACGTTCTTTACCTACTTGGAGAAGATCACCTCTTCAATTGCATAAACACCGCACATATCCGAAGAAGAAGTAGCGACATACAGGGATATCTCCCGATTTAGAGCTAACATGCACCATATGTACGTGAAGGATAAGAAAGATACATCACGACAATGGTTACCCACCACTTATAGGTTGAAAATGGAAGATGTGAATTTTATAATCAATGATCGGAAGGAAGAGTGGAAGAGTCCGCCAGAAAAATAGTGTTCTCAAAGAGGAGGATTATCAAGACAAGAGTGATAAGGAGTTAAGTGTCGACCAAGGAAAATATCAGATGAATGGTGTAGGTGATCTTCCCAGAACATCAACGGTCCTCGAAGTAGGACCAAAAAGGAAGGATAAGGGGGAAGAGAAAATAGGAGGGATGCGAAAGAAATCCAAGGCATAGAGGCAGACCCCATTTTACATATTATCCAATGACGACATGGAAAAATTGGCTACTAGATACATGATTCTATAGAAGAGTTATGGGAAGAAGCAACAAAGAAGCAAGAAGAACAACAAAAGAAAGTTCAATACCAGTTGGGCATACTTAAATAGATGTTGGAAGCTACAAACCTAACGAAAGAGAATAGGTCCGACGACGAACCATCAACAAGGCCAAGGAGAGAAGCAAAAAGAACCCAGATGACCTTGACACAACTGACACTTGGGCACATAACCCTACAGACTGAGACATACACGCTAGAGTTGCTAGTGGGTGTGTTGCATGAGCAAGTAAATGCGTTGTGCCATATGAAGATAGTCATATTTAGGATGTCCATGCAAAATTTACAAGACTTGCATGCAGGACTAGTGCAAGAAATCAGAAACAGAGGAGAGGAAGAAAACAGGGAGTTAGAAATAATAAGGGATGAACAAGCCCAATTACAGGAGAAGTATGACACAACACTGCAACAAAAGAGGGAATTTTAAGGCAGAATAGAAGAGGCTCTAAAGAACAAGGACGATGATGAAGAGAGAGATGAGATGACAGTAAAGGAAAAGGACGAGGCTAAGAGCATGGTGAAGAATACCCAAGCAACAATCCAAAAGTTGTACAAAGTAATTCCAGAAGTTCCCCTAGTAGTCAAAGCAACTATGGAGGAACAAGTGCAGAAGATCGGTGAATTCATTAAGGGATTCTGATCACATATAGAATATTTAAAGCTAAGGATCATGCTAGGATTGCCACTAGAGGTGTGTGAAGGAAGAAAGAGAACGACAACCACAATATTTCCCAACATCAAGAATATTGAGGGAGAATGCATGAAACTGTGTGAGGAGAATGCGCAGGTGTGGACAAAGTTGATAGAAGATCCATAGATGAAGGTCGTAGAGGCCAAGCTAAGAGAGGCACAAGAAAAAGAACGACATGCGGTAGAAAGGGTGGCTACATTACCACCGATAGCATGCATGGAAGCCATTTTGGCTCAATGATAGGCACATGTAGAAGTGGAGAAAATGATGGATCAAAAAAATATCCTACAACAATGATTGGGACCATTGCAAGAAGAGGCAGTGTGGGTAATTGGAGAGTTGGCTACAATGCATGGTAGAGTCAATCAAGCAGCGGTGTAAGCAGAGAAAAAACTTACAAACTTGATCGTGCAAGGAGCAGAGAAGATCACAACAATAGATGCCACAGTAATAAAAGAGGTAGAGGGGGAAAAGGTGGCCTCTCAAAACTTCAAAACTTCATTTCAACATGGAAGAGTAGCCAACAGGCCCGAGTGGCCCAGTACGAGCCACAAGTGAGTGTTGGGGGCCTGTTGGACAGGCTGTCTTGAAAATAGTTTTTATAGTTTGGATAAATTTTTGAGGAAAAATCCCAAGTATATGAAAAATGCTCCGAGGAAGAAGGAAAGATAGAAAGCGTACAGGTGAGGAAAATCTAGCAGGAGACTGTGAAGAAGGAGGAAAATGCGCAAAAGGAAGACAACACGTAGCTTGAAGAATAAATCTAGAAGAATAGTGCAAGGAAATAAAGCATAACATGAGAATGACAATCCGAAATTCCATAAATAGAAGAACAAAAAAAAAACAGCATGAAGGATGAAAAGTAGAAGAAATGCGCCGAACAACTAGTTAATTGAGCTGGCCATGCATTGTAATGGGATATTTTTGGGATGAATAGATTAGGGTTTTTATCCCTATATTTTGATATAAATATGTAACAGTTTGGGAGATTAGGGGTTGGTTCATCATCCTTGTTATTGTTGTTGTGGGTTCAGTTAGTTGGTTCAACTAGTTGAAGGTTTAGAAGGATTAATAAAGGAATGATAAAGATATGTTGTGAAATCTTGTGTTGACTATATTTTTATGTTTGATTATGAATATTATTTCCATGCATTGTAGAATAACTTCATATGATAGTTAAGTATGGTGCAATGATTTATGACTGTGACGGTAACAAATCTATACATTAAGCTAGAATATGATAAGTACATGAATCTGAATCATGAGTAAGTTAAGAACTAAACATAACAAAGTTATGTTAATAATATAATGAGGAAGAATAAACCAAATGTTTTCCTCCCATTCCCTTACTATTGCAGAAGCCTAGTTCTTACAGTCCCCATAGATACCTCGGGTGATACTTAATATGCGCAAGTAGGTGATGCCAAAAGGGTCAGTTTCTGGTGGGTTTTGTTGGTCTTAGATAACCCGAACCTTGGGTCTTACAACTCATGCACAAAATAGCGCCAACATAATGACTAACCCATTTTTTGTTTGTGTATGATGTTCTAATTTTTGGTTTTGTGCGGAGTCATAAGGCAAGGTCTTAAATGACATTCTAGATCTTTTCTTTGGGGAAACAAGAATGGTTATAAATAACAATAAATTTTCAATATATCTCCCTGAGTTGGAGGAGGATATTAGGTTTTCTATGTCCACTATTTTCTTCTTTCCTTCACATGATTTGTAGGATGAAATCAAGTACCTTGGGTTCAAGCTTAAGCCTAAAAATTATGACGTTGAATATTGGGAATGGCTTCTCTCCCAGCTTGACACGAGACTCAATTTATGGTGCGATAGGTGAATTTAATGGGGATTATAAAACCAATAATTGAATCCATACATGTATATTGGCATCTCCTCACACTTATTTCGAAAGGTATTCTTTCTTGTATTAGGAATTGTATTTTAATTACATATGGATGGGAAACACAAAATATTTAGACTTGAATTTGGTAAATTTAAAAGGTTTATCCAGGCCAAAGGATCAAGGGGGTTGGGGTCTCAAATATCTTTCGATCTTTGGATAGGTGATGGCTGCAAATTTATTGTGGATATTCTTGACCCAGGATAGTCTATGGTGATGTATTACGATTGATAATTATCTTACTCCTAATACCATATTGGATTGGGTTAGAAAGAGGCAGAAACCAATTCATAATATTTCCAATTAATGGCAGACACTTTATCTTGATTTTCTGATCCTTGGTCAATTATTGGCTTGGAAGGTGGGTTATGGTTCTCTTATCTAGGTTGGAATGGATGTAGTTGTGGGTTGTAGTGACCATATAGGAATTCATTCGTTGCACTCTAAATCGCATTGAATATCCTATTAACATGATAATATGGGGACAAGTGTCATTTTCGAAGGTGTCAATGAATCTTGAGGTTCATGGAATCAATCCTAGTCTCTCTTTACCTCTGAATTGAGAAGGGATCGAGTTCGTTTAGTGGTTATTGATGACGATTTGGTTTGGGTTTATACTAATTCAGGGGGATGTTATACAACCAAGCTCATATATCAATCCATGATGCATGTGGGTGATGGTGAGAATCGGTAGTGGTACTCGAAACTCTGGAAGATCAAATGATCACCAAAGAGTGTCTTGTTTTTCTGGGTCATTCTCAAAGTTTGGGTATTGRCATGGGACATGATGCAACATATGGGTAAACAAGACTCAWGGTTATGTTATTTATGCAATTTTGCAGAGGAAATAAATTCCCACTTATTTTTTTCATGTGAGCATACTTGCTAGGTTTGGAATGAGTTAGAGCATCATTTGGGACTRGTCCATGTTTTGTACATAGACACAATTAGTGAATGTTTTTGTGGGTTCTTCAAAGATTTGTCCTTGAATTTGATCAGACTTCTCCCAATTGTGGTGACTTGGGGAYTTTGGCTGGCCAAAAATGTGGGCATTTTCAAAGGTAAGTTTTCTCCTCCTTTTAAAGTTTCTCAACAATCAATGGCATTGTTGACAAGGTATAAAGGAGCGACACCTGTGGGGAATCCTCGAGTCTTAGGAGCTATGGATATCAATAGGAATACTTCGTGGGGATACTTTAACATAGCATATCAATGGAAGAGACAAATTTGTATTCTGGGGTTCATACTCTTCTTATAGGATTCTCATTTTGTGACTAGCAAAGCAAATATGGGGTTGGGAAAAAATAGCCAAAGTGAGGTTAAGTCTCTTTTTTCGCTTCTCAAGTGTGCAATGATTTAGGATGTGCTAGCTCTAAAATTCACGGGGGACTCCAAATTAACCATTGTATATATGATTGATGTCACCTTTTTATAAAATATGGACTTTATGGTTCTGGGATAGACCATAAAATCTATTTCTGTACTTTTTCATAATATCGGTTATAGGCATGTTTACAAGGACCATAATACTGTTGCCAAATCCTTGTCTAAGGAATCCCCTAATATGAATAGAAACCATATGATTATGGAAGAATTCATTGGTGGGGAGATGATTTCCCATAGGGAAGGAAATCATTGTGACATGTAATACTTGGAGATTTGTAGTCTATCTTGTTAATGGTTTTTTTATGTACTTTGGAGTGTAAATATTTTTTTATTTTTATTTTCTGGGTGACAAACTCAATGTTTTTTTTTAAGGGATGGTAGCATTTGTAGATATAGTTTCCATCAAGCTTTTTAGCTAATTCATTGTGAAGTGCTATAGTTCCTAAGGATTGTAAATTTTTCTCTCTGGAATAGAAGTTACATTTTTTTCAAGGAAAAAATATTGATTTTCATATTATTAATTAATGTGTTTCAATATAATCATTGCAATAGTGTATTAAGTCATTTAAACAAATATACTAGTTGATTGCACCTCTATTCATAATTGTAATAATGTATTCAATCCATATATGTAATCGCCAACATAACATTTCAGAACATCTAAGATTGTGATAGAATAAGAAACATATTTTATTATATATGAATAAGGGACCCTACATCGTACAAAATAGAACAACATAAAGGTCCACCATAATAAAAATGTCAATAAATATGTGTTACAATTATTTGTAACCTATAATCGTACCAACTGCGACAAAATATTGTTTTTTTTCAAACAAACATTCCTAAATATAAAACTTGTAATATTCAAATTTTCCACGAAAAAAGTGTAATTCTATTCATCCGAAGAGAACCAAGTTACATTTTGTAGGTGCCTTAAGCACGACCCAATCAAGGGTAAAGAGTTTAGAAAATATAAACCAAAAGGGGGCCAAAAGCAGGTTGATAAGCCACAATGAAAAATACAATAATAGGAGTTGGAAAAAAAAAAACCTAAAGAGGCAGGAAAAAGACTAGATTCAAGAAACCCCAACATGATAAAAATCATTGGAAAAGAAGTCCCAACAAAAAAACCTAGAGGATAGATGGGCCAGATCATATCATTATGAAGTTCTCACATCAACAAAACCAGATAACAATGACAACATTGAAAACCCCAATCGACAATAACACCAAAAAAAGAGAAGACCAAAAGCTACACGCCCTCAATAGGACCTCAAAGTGCCTGGACCCCAACATCGCATACCCAAAAATAAGAGGACCTCAAATCTCTAGCCAAAACTATTTAGTTGATATGAGGAAGAGAGAGACATCAATAACAACCAAAAGGAACCAGATTTGAGCATACATCAAACCCTTAACAAACTAACGAAACCAGAGAGAGGAACCAGAAATCCAAAAGTGAACCAGAGCGGAAGAACCAAGCAATGAACCCAAATCTGCGCACACATTGTATGAACCACCATGCACCCCCAATCACGAATGTGAGCCCAACCACAAACACCATGAAATCTGTGAAAAAAGAGAAAGGGAGGAGCTCTGCAACCACCTCTACCCACCGAGCGATCAACCTCAAAACCCCCCACGTGCACTATAGTAAACAAACGGCATGGAGAACCTTGCAGCGGCTGACAGAGGTCAACCACACCCGCAACCTAGTGAAAAAAATGCCACTACAGGACAACACAAAGGAACCACATCTAGGGTTGAGGCTAGGAAAACCCTAGCCGCAGCCTAGTTTTCCAAAACTTGTAACATTAAATTATATTGATCATCATTCATTTCTTACATTGTTGTCATTGCTTGAGCTACTTGCATGCCTTGTTTCTTCATTACTTGTAGGGAATATTTTACTTGGGTTATTTTCAATGTGTTATTGCACAATCTATAGTTTGGGAAAATCCCAACCCAGGCCACAAATGTGAGACACAACTTGGAACACCTATCACTATCACCTTAATAGATGCCCCCCTCATTTTAGTGAAGGACAAGTCCAACACAAAGGAGGCTGCTTAGGTGAACCTAGGGGGATTGCGATGGGAGAATCAAAGAGATTGAAGAATGCACCAATAGGTCAAGGTCAAATATGGAAATGAGGCTTCAGAAAAGGTCTTATGCTCTGGTAAATGGTTTCCAAGGTTGTGTACATGCAAAACAATGTTAGACATTCCCAAAACAAGACGATATATGATGATTAAAGCCTCAAAACCAATAGGGAATCGACAAGAAAACTTGTTGTCCCAAAGTTGCAGTTGTATGAAAATATATATCAGTTTTAAATAAGTTATGACATCTACAAATTGAACCATCAAAATCAAGTGTATGATGTTGGAGAATACGCTAGCAATTAGTAGACAAACTTCCAATCATTAAACTAAGACTTTGACAGCAAAAGAGGGTTGCTATTAATTGTTCTCATAAAAGTTTTATAAAATCCTTATGGTCGTAGCAAACATTTGCTACAACAACAAGTTCTAACCACTAAAATCAACAAGAAATCCACCTAAATGATATAACCTTTAAGCAGTAGATCAATTATGACAACTTGCAAGTGAATTTCAGTGGTAGAAAAGTGAGAAAGAGAGTGAGTTTGTTGCAGCCCTAATGGTTGTAGATAAATGTTTATTACAATATCTTAATTACTTGGAAAAACATGATTCCCTTAGGGCAAAAGATAGCTTAAATCATGTAGAATTAAATTCCAAACTTGAACAATTCAATCTTCTTGAAATCACATTTACCAATGCAAAATATTCAATCTGCAATGCAAAAAAAAAGATTAATTCCTTATCTATTGGGTTATGGAGTCTCTTTTTTATGAGGTAGGGTTTATTAGTCCTCTAGGGGTGTAATCCTTTTTATTCCCTAAAGTAAACAAACCTTAGCAAGGTAAATCTACAAGGGTGTAAGCCTTTTTACTCCTTGTAGCAACCTTTTAAATAGCCTTTTCAATGACAATAAAAGAGAGATACTTGATGGAGGGTGTATGCCTTTATACTCCTCCAAGGGCTTGACAAAATAACCTTTAAATTAAGAAGAAACACATACAATTGCATAAATTCCTTACCTAATCCGACATATAGCATGAAAAACCCTTACTTATCAATATGTTCCACGATAATTTCCAATAAGAAGCATGCAAGAGAAATCACTAGACTTATTCCACCAATAGACAAGTAAAAGCATCCATTTTGCACCAAAGACCAGAAAGAAAGAATTTCCCATGTAGGGAGAAAATTTCAGCCAAGAGTTTATGTAATTCTCAAGTAAGTTGTGTCTAAAATGAAAGTGAGATGACCTTTATTTATATGGGGTCATCTACAACCAACTTGTCCACATAAGAAAGTCAACAAAAAATTAAAAGAGGGCCAACCCCCTTTATTTTCTTTTACAATTTGCAAAAATTAAAATTAGATAAAGTAAATCCCTTAGAAGGGTGACGTTATCCCCTAAAAGGGTGACACTAGGCCCAAAAATTGAGACATTGGGCTTCTAGATGAAAGTCGTTGGGACTCCAAACACCATGTGTCCATCTCTCATGCTATGGAGTGTCATGTTATGCATCTTCCTTCTTCAAATGACATCACCTCTCTTCCATAACCATCTATCGCATCAAAACCCTAGCCTCCAAGTGACGTCAAGGGCTTATGGAGTGACGTCCTAGGCCTCCAAAGGCCAATGTCCAAGTGAAAGGGTCTATGATGTCATCATCTAGTGTTGTACAAGTGCCTCTAAAGGAAATGTCTATCATCTCAAGTGTATAATGGCTCTGGGGTCCTCTGCCCATCCCGTGGGGCATGGTGTCCATCCTTAGGGTTTTCAACCCCCCATGAAGGTCAAAATGGCACAGTTCCTCCATGGAAGAGCTTACACTTGGCAAGGTCTCGCAAATACAAACAAGTATGCCCTCCAAGGGCCCACAAGTCACATGTATCATTCCAAGTAAGCCACATTTAACAAAAGAACCACCCAAACATGTGCATTAAATCCCCCCTTTTTAAACTAAACAAATGCTCAAAGACCTTATACAATTTTCCAAATTTAGGTATGGGAGGGTTGTCATGGTGCCCTACTGGGTAGGTCAATCACCCAAGTCAAAGAGTGTTTCCTAAGAAGGCCCTCTCTAAGTCATGTAGTGAATATGATGTCGATGGGGGTGTGACTTTTGGACATGGGGTTCTTGACATATCAAGGGCTCATATTGTCTCATTTATGGGTATCTTTGTAGAGGGTGTGTTGCATCCTCGTTTGCAATGCAAATTTTTTCCAAACCTTTTTATTTTTCATTAATTTATTATGGTCCAAAACATTGAGTGCTATGTGTAATGGAAAGTAAGGAGCATCACAATGCCACTTGGACCTAAGAACACATTGAGTGCCATGTAAAGGGAAAGTAAAGGATACCACAAATGCATTCCCTTAACAAGCGAGATGTTTATTAATTATGTGTTTTCCCTTTTTTAAGGTCCTTCAATTTTTTATAGAGAACTCTCAGAACCTTAGGGTGAGAATATAGATGATAATTTGGCTTTTATCTTTTGCCAGCTACAACACCTTTATGCCTTCAACCCCTTCTTTCCATGAAATGAGGTACAAGCCCTTCTTGGGGTCAATAATCACAAAAAGACAAAAGACGATGAAATGGAGGGGAAGAAGTGTGGAATGTTGTAAATATGGATGAGAATAGTATGATGAAACTTTAAGGAGACCCCCTGGTAGCAACCCTTTTCCCAAGGGTGACCCACTTACTAGAAAATCATCTCAACCACCAAGGTGAAATGAAGCAAAAGGTCTAATTTCCAAGCAAACGTTTTCATAATCACGAAATGACTCTTTGCAACATGCTCAAATGCTTCAATTATTAAAATGACACTTACCATGAGACCAGATTTGTTACCTCATGAAGCAATACATGTTGTCCTCTATGGGACAAGTTGGTGTGTTGGATGTTGTTGTTATCAATCAATGGTGATGTGTGGCAAGAGGAGGGGCCCTTCCTACTCATCTGGCTCTCAACACTCCATGTTTTTAACCTGCGGGCCTCAAGACATCAATATCTCCTTAGTTACCCCTAGCCCGGGGGGGTAACACAATGTTCTGTTGATTAGTTTGATTTTGTTCTACCTCTTCATGTTCCATCTACAAACATAGAAATAAAGTGTAATTCCACCACATACTTTGTTTCCTATAAGTTTTGTATGTTATGGAAAAGTATGTACATAATTAAAGGTTTCTTTTTGTTCCATTAATTATAAAATAAGGCAAGTAAAACAACATAGATACTTACAAAGTGTTTAATTGACCCTTGATACTCCAATGTCAATCAAATGTTCATATGGATCTTCTTTGTACATATAATTTGGTACAAAACATCCATGGACAATTGTAAATTAATTAAAATATAGACATCTCAACAAATATGAAATGTTAAGCAAAAGGCAAGTGCTCACAAAACTTGGAATCAACCCTTTTTCACCTTGTCTTTCCATCTTATGAGATGAATGGGTTGCATGTTGTTTTCATTTCTGCAACTAACAAAAGAACTAAAAAATAGTGTTTCGTACCAAAAAACTCTATGATTGCACATCATAAAAATAAAATAAAACAAAGATTACCTACATTTAATGGATGTTGTTGTTGGGATAACTCCTCCTCCACTTCAATTATTCTTATTTCTTTGACTATATCCTTGTATACTTTTTTGGACATCCCTACCGACATGATTCAAATATCATTTCATTTGTCATTTGTAACATTCATAATCTTCCTTAAAAATAAAAAGCACCATAAAAACAAATCAATATTTCTATGAAGTTAATATAGAAGAAATATTGTTTTTGTATTTTTTTAGACTAGTAGGTACATAATATAGAAAAACAAGTTTAGAAATACTACTTTATAAATGATTGTTTTTGGTTATTATATGGTTTTTCTATTGCAAGTTTCACAAATATCATTGTCCATTGCTATAAAAACACTTGTTGTGGTTTAAATATATCCTTATTCTTAGATTCATTAGAATATTTGTTGTATTGTAGGTGAAAAGAACGTCTATACATCCTTTCCACTATATCCCTCATAGTTTTAAAAAAGTTCCCCTTTCCTCTCTTCCCCCATCATTTACTTCTAGCACCACTCTAGATGAACTAAGGACCAATTCATCATCATTTACATTTTTTGTAGTTTTTTTTTTATTAGGAGGTCCTTTTGTTGCTTGTCGTTGTTTTTGCACACCATTCAACATATGGAAAAATTGAATGGTTGATACTTGTTATCTATTATTTCTTTTTTTTCACAAAGACTAGGGAATTTTTATTCATAAAAAGGGCACGACCAAGACCATAAACGCATCCTCTTGCAAGTCCATACCCTGCTAACTGTCATTCATCCCATTTTCCATGACACTCTGCAAACCTTGTGCCATCTTCAGCCTAACTATCAGACAACGATGACCTGTGGCTAGAAGTTTGAAGCCTACACCAATGATAGACCCTCTAACATGCCCTTCACTCCTAGAATGAAACAAATACATAACCCAAAATCCCAAGAAGTAATTGAGAAAATGTTGATAAAATTTCAATCACTCTTTCTCGGTAATAATCCAATTGTTACTGCACTTGTCATCACCTCGGTGCCAAATTTAACATCAGACCACCTAAACCACAGTAGAGTGATACAYAAATCAGTTACCTCAAAATCGATATCCAAGCATGCATACAATGAATTTTCATCCGAGTTCGCAAGTGAACTAACGAAATCCACCTTYCGGAGCTGTACTGTATCCCGATATCTACTCTGTGTAATAATGGAAACCTTCCAATCCACTATCATTTCCATCGAGCATGGAACTAAACAATCYTGGCCCCGTACCATCTACTTTATTTCATCCAACCCCCATGAGTCTGTCCACAATTCCAACCTATCACTAGTGTCTTTGACCTCTCACTTACCATGAATTCATTGTCCAAGCATGCACCCATTGAAATACCAAACGATCTCGCAAACCGACTTATGAAATCCCCCACCCAGAGCTGTACTATATCCTTGATTCTAGTCTGTGTAATAATGGAAACCTTAGAATTCAGTGTCATTTCCATCTTGCATGGATTTAAACATTCCATGCCACGTACCATGGATTTCCTCTAGCACCCACGCGTCTGTCTACAACTCCATCCCATCACAATTAACTTCATCCTCTCCCCATAATCCAAGATTTTACATGCACAAATATATCCACGAAGCCTATCATGGGATACATGCATGAGACTATGTAAGCCATGCTTACCCCACAATCCCCACCCCATCTCAAATGGATACCCATTAGGGAGGGGGGCGCTATAATTTCAACCCCAGTGATCCACAAGGAACCAGGTGTTGGATTACTGAGGGGGGGGGGTGTGAATCGGTAATAGAGTAATTTAATCATTTTTTCACCATAAAATGCAAGTGTTATATCAATGTAGCATTATCATCCAATAGTTGCAGAGTAAATAAACAATGAAAAAATGAGAAATCACACACATACACAATACACCAGTGTTTTACGTGGAA
>JASDQU010105385.1:28589-48625 GCA_032191745.1 Picea mariana | reverse complement strand
CATTATACAGGAATTAGACTTAGAAACTAATTGGTACCTTGAAACTTGCATGCCTCAATGGTAGGTTTCCTCGCTTTTGACAGTGGGTTTTCATTGTTGACCCCTGATCGAGAGATTCCACCGAGTGTTCGACTTCAACTCATTAGTTCACATTCGTTGGATTGTACTAGAGTACCTTGGGAGTCATTGACATTAATGGTGATTTCCCTCGCACTTGTTAACGATATTCATTAATGATCAAGCGATTTCTACCATGTTCAACTTCAACACATGTATTCGCATGGTTAGATTCGTACTATAGAGTGGTGGAGATGAAGACCTTGAATCTTTTTTGACAGATTCAGGTTGTGTTGGAGTATATTCAGATTGTACCGTTGCATACATCCACAGTGTATGTCTCATGGCTATGTTCAAATTTGAGTCTTTAATGCATAGATCCATAGTGTATTTTTGGTGTCTATGTTCAGATTTGAGTCATATTGGCATGGATCCACAATGTATGTTTGGTGTCCATGATCTGTCTTACTTGAAATAGATCTTTTCATGTCGGCATTTATGCTTTGAGTCATTTGTATTCTAATTATAGGAATGCCTATCTCAGTGATGATATATTATTGTACTGTATTTGCTTGTTTGTTGGCAGGTTTCTAACCGACGTGTTCCTTGTTCCCTACACACACTCAACAAAGTATTTCAGCTATCACTCTGTTCTAACTTCATACTTTGGGGGCTCCTCTATTACACATTATTTTTGTCACACCTATGACCGTTAATGATGTAAACCTATCCTTTGTCTTGAGAAGGATCAATGGCCTGAATCCTTGAAGAAGAATGAAGATACATTTTCCCAAAAAGATGGAATCATACTTTTCCTTTGTCAAAAACCTTAGAAAAAGGGACCGTCACACCTTGCTTAGTGTTAAGGGTGCGATGATCTAGGATCTTCGCAGGTTGAACCACAGTGTCCTGCGACGTCATCACAATTTTCTCAGTTTTAAGGGTGCAATGATTTTCGTACGAAGGAAAAAGAGGAATTTCTTGAAATTTCTAGAATAGAAGCTTCGATGGTGAGTTGGCCTCCGATCGGTTTGAATCTGAGTCACATCCCTGATCTCATGGGATCATCCTAACCTCCTCACCCTATCCTCTTCAGCTTATAAAAGGAGAAGAGTTCTCATGGGAAAAGTTAGCTTGGGAAAGTTGGCTAGAGCTTGATTAGCTGGAAAGTTCTTGAGTTTTGGAGCTTGTATGTTGGCTTTGATCTTTGCTTTGTCAAGATAGATTGTTGATCTCAGAATCCATGTAGCAGAAGTGTGTGGGAAGCAAGGAACTGTTGGAAGGGACCTTACAACATCAAGGCATTGGTTGTATTCTCCTTTTTATATCTTTAATACGATGATATATTTATTTCCCATAAAATTGGTCTTATTTTATTATATGACTCCTTGATCACATACATACATTTTGTTGAGTATACATTGTTGCTTTCACTCCGGTGGCTTGTGTCTTTTTACAGGTTCAACATCCCATAATCCTTGAAACAGAGAGAGGTTAACACTAGCAAGGACAAATGACGTTTAAAAGGTATGTATTTATCTCTGGTTAGTTAGTATGCTTGATAATTAAAACTTAGGGAAAGTTTTATATTATGTCTTGTTTTTTTCTAGTTTCGGGGTGAAACTAGGGAGATCTGTTTGTGTCCGCACTTACTGATTAATTCGATAACAATATGGGGTTGTTGAGATCAATTCCTACTTCCAAATTTTTCCTCCCCTTTTCTATTTTCCCAACTTCTTTTGTCCATTTCTTTTCCCTCTTCTATACTTACCCAAATTCCCCTTTTCTTTTCTCCCTTTCTAGTCACTATACTTAGTCTTGTTTTTTAAAAATGGTGGGTTCACAGGTTGGAGGACTAGTTGGTTCTCACTTCCTATTCCCATATCATGAGTCCGTTCGACCGCTGTATAATCCTATACTTAATTGTTTCTGTAGTCATGGGTTCCCGGGTTGGCGAGTTCAAGATTTCATATCCCATGTTTTGTGATATACATTTTGCACCCAAAAAATCCACAATCTACATTTTGACAACTGGACTCCCCGATCTCCTAAGTATCTCTTCTCTCCTATATTGAGTCTGATTGACCGTGTTACAGCACATATCCATTTTTTGACCTTTCACAACGATGGGTTCTCGGGTTCAAAAAAATCCCAAATCCCAATTGCTCTCGTTCGTCCCCGCCACCTTTGTGCTTTTCCCAATATGCATTTAGTATGGCTTAATGCTAATAAATCATCATGTAGGTTCCATAAAGATCATCATTAATAAGTGAAGCGCTCGAGGAGATTTCTTATTAAACCACATCAAAGCATGATTTGCAGAAGAATATATTATATCTCTCAAGCGCTCATTTCAAATATTATCTGGATTAAAAGAACGTTCTTGTCAACTTATGGTAGCAACAACTTGTCAACAGTTCCACAGAGACACTTTGAACATTTTTGGACATGTGGACCAAAACTTTTAGTGGTCTAGAGCATATTCTTCCTATTCATCCCCTTCTTCTCAGAAGGAAGCAATTTCGACATTCATAATTGCTCGTGTAGGTTGTGTTCCTAAGGTTTTTGATTGCAATGAGCTAGTTTCTTGGTGCGCTGAGAAATATATACCAATTCAGTGGATTATTCAACTTCAATACCATTCTCCCATCTCTCTTTAACCTCAAGTGTTTCGTAAAATTCTAAAACTCCCAGAGCCAACACTCACTTTCAAAGGTGAATATTGCAGGGACTTCTTGAAAAAGCATGACAACGGCCTGGATCTCTTGCCTTAATTCTTGGAGAATATCACAACCATCCCTAAAGATATTACCAGGTTGCAAGTCAACTTGTTCAAAACCCCCTTTTGATAAATTTCTTGGTTATTAACTAGAGTGACTGGCCAAGAAAATACCGCCAATATTTCCCGTAAGATTCTTTATATCTTATATTTTACTTTCAAGGACCAAGCCATCTTCGATTGGGGAAAACTGATTTCCATTGAAATATCTTCCCAATTGTCACAATAAAAAAAACATAAGAAATTATTTATGGCCTCTTATTTGGTATTTGTCATAGCACATTATTGTCAATTTCATAAATTGACTATCTGCAAGAAGGTGAATTGTGAATTTGACCCAGTGACCTTTTGGTACCAAGCGTTGTGGAGGAAAAAAACCTCCTTGCATTTTTATGAAGTTTTCAATGACTTTGTCTCAGTTTTAAAAGGATTATTGTTTGGAAAAGATACCCCCAGAATATTTGCCCAGGCAAGTAAATTCCTGGATAAAAAGGGGACGTTGGAGAAAATGGAAGATTACAATGTTATCAGGCTTTTCGGTGCTAAGGAAAATCCTTCCTTCCTTCCATGACATATATCCGACATAATGTTTATTACAGAGGTGGCAAGGAGATATAATTTATGGCTACACTTTTTTCATGAGAAACGAAAAAATCAATTCATACCCTTTCCTTGGAAAATTGGGGACTTTGTATTTAGATATATGAACAAAATCGATGAATTTGTGAACCACTTCCACAATCTCAATCTCAAGTATGTTGAAAGGATAAAAGGGTTTGAACCTAATGAGATTTTTTTGGAACATAAGTTAGAAGTGGGATTTAGCAATTCATTTATCCATATTGTTCTAGGAGAAGAAGAATATAATAACTTGGTCGCTCCTACTCTCAATTTTTGCGACTTGGAGACAGTACTCAGTACAAATAAATTTTACAAACATAAAGGAAAAGGTCCCAGCAAGAAGAGTGCTCAGTCCCCAACTGTTACTCTTAATACTACAACATCTCAGAGCAGTGCTCCAGTGGCCCACCCTTCTAGGAAAGTTACCAACAGTAGTTCAGGCAGAGGAGGAGACAAGAACCCCCCTCAGGGAAAAATTGAAAGCTCGCATAAACTTTCTCCGAGGAAGAAGAGGAAAAATATTGTACAAGAGGAAGAAGAACATCGTGCCTAAAGTGAAATCAACAACTTATCCCTTGAATATATGGAGCTCAAGGCTAACATTGAGAAAATGTTTCCTAACATTGATCATCTAGGAGGCACATCCCACCAGAATCCGTCATTGGAAATTATTGAGAATGAGACCTTTAATGAGGAAGAGTCATTTGTGTTTCAGAGCATTGTCCTTGACAATGAATCTAAGAAATTAATTATTGAGAAGAGTGATGTGAAGAATAAAAAGGGAAAATATCGTTCATAGGTTAACCTAAGAAATATGCAGCCTTCCTAGATTTTGAGAATCATAGAGAAACTGGCGATGCATTAGACGACTCCATTGGTGGTATCAAAGCGGAAAATATAAAGTTAAAGGAGAGGATTAAGGAATTGGAAGAGACCTTAATGCCTCTTCCACTCCTTTCCAACCCTTTGGAAATTGTTGGACCCGCGACGCTCGCTGCTAAATTAAAAGGATCCTCAAGCTTACTTACATAAACCAGGAGTTATGTGGAGAACAACATCAAGAAAAGAATGGCATTGATCACAGAAGCTTGGGAAATTTTAAAGAACATGATTTCTTTTGGATCGAGGGCGCACACCTTTCATGAGTATTTGTAGTCCGACCTAAAAAATGAAGAAGGTTTTTACCTTGATGTTGTGGTACCCTTCAGTGTTAAAGTTTCAAACATGACAGAGCTAAGGAAAAGAGAGGAGGATATTCCTTCTCCAAGCCGGATTAAACAGTTGAACATGTGTTGGAAAGAAAAAATAAAAAAACTAGAATGATATTGTTCAAAAATGCAGCCAAGCCATATCAAGGAGAGAAGAATTATTCAAAATAACCACGGAGGTAGACTTAGCTGTAAGCACTAACGAATTCCAAGATCCCAAGTTGATCCTCAACTCGTTGTTCCTAACAAAACAACAATTTGATGAGCAAGTTGAGATCTTTAGAGGGTTGTCAAATGAAAATTTCTATGGTATACTTGAATATAATGAGGACGACATAGACAATTGGCTACTAGACTACTCCATGAAAAATTAGGATATTGAAGAAGCATTACATGGTGTTTCCTTGATCTAAGAGACTTGGAGAGAGAGTTATTCAACATCAAAATCTAGCATGAAATCAACGTGGCACCAATGAAAAGTTACATCGAAGAATGGTTCAAGAAAGCTATTGATAAACTGACCAATGAAGGACAAGAAGCAGTTGAGACAATTCTTGTAACCGTTGATGAAAATGATAAAAGGACATCAACAAGAAAGTAAAAGAGGAGAGACCATCATAGTAAGTTTATTTTGATCATATCCTTGTTTTTATTTATCAGGTCCTTCATCCAGTTATTCCACCTCTTTCACTAGAAAGGTTTAATTGAAGACTGATAACTCGTTTTTCTTTCTTCTTACCAGGTCTTGCTGATTTTTCTACCGCCCACCGTCTTCCTTCTAAAATCTTATTTCTTGTATTTATTTCTTTTATGGTTCACGGGAGCCCCAATCCCAGTCTTTAAGACAAACGCATTTACAATTTCAAAGAATATGTAACAAACTATATATTTTTTAGAAATTTCAAGAGAACTACTTTGGGAACAATCTCAATTGTGCTTTGTAACCATGTTTTCAGAATATAAAGTATTTGAGGTTGATCTATCATTATCTTTATTTGAGCTGCCCATGTGTCCACTTTGTTAAAGTTCTCTTTTGCACGTGGATCATATTCTTTTTATTTTATGTGATCAGAAATCTTTATCTCAAACCATGATGGATGTGAGGAAATTTTGTTTATTTTCTTTAAATGTGTGAAATGTGTGATTCCTGGTCCTTTCTCATGAACTTTATTTAAAAGAAGAAAAAAAATTCCTTTTATTTTTCTCACAACATTTATGCTTCTTTAATTACTACGACATACTTCTATCAAGTCCCACATTTTGAATATGTAAAAATCACAAGAAAATCTAAAGAGGTGTAACACCTCTATAAAAACACAGGGGGATTTACATCCTCGTGAGGTTGTCGTTTCGGTCCTAACGGATTCAAGCGTCAACATTTTTGGCGACCATATTGGGGAATGAACTTAAATTTGGAACCTGGTCTAGCATTTTTGAAAAATATATGACTTTTCCTCAGGTTGATCTGCCCCACTTAGAAATTGGATTGAACAATCAACGAAGCATATTACATCAGTTATACAATCTAGTAATAACAACAGTCGAGACTCGAGAAGAGTTATAAAGGTCATTGTAGATCTTAGTCCAGGAATAAGAAAGAGAAATCCTTTGAAGGCAGAGGAGAGAGGAATGACAAGACCGAAGAAGTCAAAGGCTAGCTAGAGTAGCACAAGAACAAGGTCGGGATTGAAGCTAGACGAATACAAGGGACCCATTACTAGAAGAAAAAGAAAGCAACTCTTTATTATTAGAAGTGAAAAGCCTATCCTTGGAATCTCTCTGAATATGGTAGAAAGAAACGAACAACCTCGAAACGATTATCATGAGGAGAGATAAGGAGGTAGAAGAGATGCTACAAGAAATCAAGGAAACCCAGGATTTGAAAATCGAAGGAGGGTGAGGGATTCCCCTCTAAATATTATAGATGAGCAACATGATCTCCCTGTTCTCCCTAAGGGAACCCTAAAGGAATTTTCTGGAGATGGAGCAATCGATGCAAAGAGGCATCTACACTTATTTCTTGATTTTTGTGATTTTCATTGTGTTGAGCATGATGATGTCATGGTAAGATTTTTCGTGCAAACCTTATCAGAAAGATCGTATGAATGGTATACAACATTTCCCAGTAGATCAATTCGCTCATTTAATTACCTTGAAGCTATGTTCCTGACTATGTTTTCCCCTCCAATTGCTTATCATACCCTTCTCACCGATTTCACCCAAATTGGTTTGAGAAAGAATGAAAGGATACAATATTTTAATCTTAGGTTCAATAAAACCTTGAGTAGGATTACAACAGATAAAAGACCAAATGACCTAGTCATTCTCGGTTGTTATAAGAATGCAATTCCCCAGAATGTGAAATATGCTATCAGAACATCCCAAATGGATACCTTGGAGGAGGAAATGACTAAATCCACTGAGATGGAAGAAATTATGATTGAAACGGGTGTTGACCTGACATTATACTGGGGAAGTACAAAGCCAGCTAGGAGGATTAAATATTGATAGTCAAGGAGCTTCTGGTTCAAGAAAGAATGAAGAATTCAAACCTCGATCGGCTCAAAACCAAAAAATGGGAGGACAATTTTTCAAGGAAACCATTCCTGATGTAAAGATTGACCCTGTGGTGGCACAGGAAACTAAGCAAAGAATCAAAATTACACAGATGAATAGAACTATCAAGCAAATGCAGAACGAGATAATCAGACTAAGAAGGGGAGATAATTACATGGAAAATCCAAGAATTCCAATCCTAGAGCAAAGAAGGAACCCTCCCCAAGAAAACAGAGTGAGGTTTGAGAACACAGATAATCCGCAAAGACCAAGGGTTCCCAGACAACCTACTCCCAATGCGGTTGTTCTAGATGATGTGTATGACAAAAAATTAATTGAGCAAGAGAATTATTACTTACCTGATGTAAGCTTCAAAACTGTGCAGATGGACGGATGTGAGACATCCATGTATATATTTGGAGAGGGAAACAATGATCCCAACTCGCAAGAAAACGTCACCCAGACAAAAGGATTTGTAAATAGATAATAAAATAAAGGTGATTATGATAAAGAGAACCAATAAGAAAAAGAAAAAGAAAAAACAAATGAGAAAAGAGCAAATGAGAAAGTGACGGATAGTGTTGGAAGTAAAAGGCAACACATCACATCAAACTCCACTCAAATGACATATAATGTTGTAGAGGATTTGAGTAAATTAAGGATAACCCTTCCCTTTACGGAAGTGGTGAAGATTCCCTAGCAAAGAGAAAACATTTTGAAAATTTTGGACGATCCACCTGAAAGAGAAGAATTTGTTGTTACCAGTCCAAAACAAATCCATAGCCAGTCAACTGCCAAGCTAAGAGGTAAAATTCCTCCTTTTTACATTTCTATTGAAAATCATGATGTTGTATTACATAATTGTTTATTTGACACTGGTGCGACAAATAATATCATGCCACTAGCGATCATGGAGGCATTGGGCATGAGTTGCACCAAGTATTATGAAACCGGTGAAAGCATATATGCAATTGATTCTAGAAAAGTGCCATATTAAGGATAAATCAAGGACTTTTATTCTTGTATCACGATAGCCCCCCATATCATTATGGTTTTCAATATTATCGTGGTAGACCTTCCTCCAACATACGGAGTTGTGCTGGGAAGATATTGGACATCTATGATCGGGGGATATATAATGAATGATGGAAGTTGTATGATGTTTCCAGGCAAGGAAGGAGCAATGATTAAAGTCCCTCATGAACCCATAAAACCTTTCTCTTTCAAGAAGAAGGACAATGAATTAATGGAATATTTTATAGATGTCGAGATTGGAAACTATGATATCCTAGACATGGAACATAGTGAAATCCTAGAGCAAGTGCAAGACATGGAGAATCAAGAATGTCTGTTTGAAGGATATTGGAGGATGTCATTTGATGGAGCTTTTTAGAGATCTAGGAATGGAGTTGGAAATTTTCTTTTGAGTCCAAGTAATATTATGCATCCACATGCTATTAGACTGGAGTTTTCATGCACTAATAACGAGGCAGAGTATGAAGGTTTGATTCAGGGGATGATCCTTGCACAAGAAATGAAAATAGAACATATAATTGTAACTAATGACTCAAAGTTAGTGATCAATCAGGTTACCCACAGGTATAAAATCATAAAGGAAAGACTCAAGTTATATTTCAAAAGAGTTAATGAATTGATGGAATCTTTTAGTTCCTTCAACATTTCTTTCGTTCCAAGGGACAAGAATCACAAGGAAAATTCATTGGCCTTGGTAGCCTCATTGTCAAACCCAAACGACATCACAAGAAAAATTTATTTCCAAGTAGAAAGAGCTTTCCGACCATCCGTGTCCAATAACATTGAATATTAGCAAGTATTCGAGAATGATGAACAACTGAAAATTTCTCTGTTGAATGATGATGATGATGAAGATGATAACTCGTCTGTTGTCCCCAAATATTGTATACAATCTGAATCTCTTTTTACGAAAGATGAATGTGCTAAGAATCTCCTTGAAGAAGTTTTGGTTCAAAAAGTGCAAGAGAAAAGAAATCTCAATATTGGAACTAACAATTCCCTAAAATATGTCAACTTGGGAGTTGATTGCACCACTGAGGAAGTTGATCAATATGTTGCCTTGTTCAAATAATACATTGATGTGTTCGCTTGGACCTATGATGAATTGAAAACTTCCGATAAAACTATATTCCAGCATATCATTCCTTTGAGGGAAGAAGAAAAGCTAGTAAAGCAAAAAATAAGGATGATGAATTCCAAACTGAAACCTATGGTAAAGATTGAATTGGAAAAATTAAAGAAGGCAGGAATAATTTATCCCACTAGACACTCAGGCTGGCTTTCAAATCCTGTGATTGCAATAAAAAAGACCGAGGAAATCCAGATGTGTGTTGACTTCAGAGACCTTAACAGAGAAATCATAAAGGATAACTTTCCTTTACCTAATATGGAGTTCCTTCTCCAGCAAGTCACTAGATCATCCTGCATGTTCATGTTGGATGGTTTTTCTAGATATAACCAAGTCTCAGTGGCTGAGGAAGATAGGGAAAAGACAACAATTATCACACCTTGGCAGACATATGCATATGCTCAGATGCCCTTTGGTTTGAAGAATGTTGGAGCCACATTCCAGAGGGCCATGGATCATGCATTTAGTGGTTTGATAAAAAATTTTATGGCAGACTATCAAGATGCCTTGATAGTGCATTTGAAAATAAGGGTTGATCATATCCATCATTTGCGAAAAGTTTTTGAAAGATGTAGAATATATGGTGTCTCTATAAATCCAAAGAAATGCTTGTTCACTGTAACTCAAGGCAAACTGTTGGGCCACATTGTGTGCAAGGAAGGGATTTACATAGATCTGAAAAGAGTTAAAGCAATAAATGAGCTCAACCCCCGAACATCCATGAAGGGAATCCAATCATTTTTCGATAAGATCAAATTTTTGCGAAGATTTGTTCCTGACTATGCAAGTATCGTAAAACCTGTCAATTTGTTGTTGAAAAAGGAGCAGAGGTTCGAATGGAAAACATATAATCAAGAGGCTTTCGATAATATCAAAGGAGAAATCACCACAACTCCAGTCCTCATTAATCCAAAATTTCAAATGGGTTTCATCATCTATTCATTTTCTACAGAGATAGTTGTTGCATTTATTCTTACTTGGAAGAATACCAAAGGAGAAGAACTCCCAATAAGTTTCATGATAAAAACCCTACATGACTATGAGTTGAGGTATTCAGAACTAGAAAAGCAAGCCTTGGCTCTTGTAAAAGTAGTAGCGCATTTTCAGACGTACATATTGAACTCCCATGTTATTGGCTATATTCCTGCATCGCCAGTGAAGATGCTTTTGAATCAACAATTGAGAGAAGGAAAATGGGCTAACTAGCTGGAAAAGATACAAGAATATGATATCGATATTAAACCTTTAAAAGATATCAAAGGACAAGGTTTATGAAAGCTCATCGCGAATGGTGATTCAGTGGATGGAATGATTTCAATTTCAGTAGGAGAACCATTAGCTGATTCATATTGGTATAGAGATATTATATTCTACTTAAGGTCCGGGCAATTTCCTATCACCATGAAATCCAAGGAGTGAAGAACATTGAAGATGAAGATAAATCAATATGCGTTGATTGTTGATATACTGTTCAGGAGAAATTATGATGGTATACTACTGAGATGCATTGATGAAAACCAAGCCCAAGAACTGATGAGCGAATTCCATGAAGGAATATGCGGTGGACACTTTGCACCTACTGCCATCGCCCACAAGATAATAAGGCCTAGATTATACTAGCCATCAATATTCAGAGACTCGTATGCCACAATAAGGAAGTGTCTATCATGTCAACAGTTTTCAGGAAAAATGAAGAGATCCATGATGCCTTTATAGCCCATAATTGTAGAAAAACCATTCTCCCAGTGGGGACTTGATGTTGTCGGGCCAATTAATCCAAAGTCTAGCAAGGGGAATATTTACATTCTCACAGCTATAGATTATTTCACGTAATGGTCGGAAGTGGTGATATTAAATAAGGTTGATTATGAATAGCTAATTAAGTTTCTCAAAGATAATATTCCATCGAGATTTGGTGTCCCAGATAAATTTATCACGGACAATGGTTTGATTTTCATTGGGTCTAAGTTTATGGAGTTTTGTGGAGAATATGGAATTATCATGGGTCAATCATCGAATTATTATCCACAAGGTAATGGCCTTACTGAATCCACAAACAAAACACTTGTTCAGATACTGTAGAAAACCATCGACAAGAACCAAAGAATTGGCATCTGAAGCTGACTGATGCATTGTGGGCAAGAAGAATGACTCTAAAAGACATCACTGGGATGTCCCCTTATATATTGGTTTATGGTAAAGAAGAGAAAATGCCAATTATCCCTGAGCTCAATGCACTGACTTCAGTGGTTAATACCGAAGATATAAAAGAGATTTCACCAATCCAAAGGAGGATCAAATAGTTGTTAAAATTGGAGGAAGAACAAAGCAAAGCCCTAAGTTGAACCTCTCAAAGGCACCAGAGTGTCAAAAGATATTTTGATCGGAGAAAAACTATAAAGAATTTCTAGAAGGGAGAGTTGGTATTACTTTGGAACAAGGCCAATGAGAAATCGTCGATGCATATAAAGTTCGAAGCACTCTGGATCGAACCATACGTTGTCGAGAAGATCTTGGGTTTTAACTCCTATATGCTCCAAGACATGAAGGGTAAAACGTTAATGTTGCTTGTCAACGGGCAACATTTTAAAGGTTTCTTCTCCTAAGGATTTCTCATTCTCAATGTACATAATTTTATTTTTCAATTTGTGTATTCTTACTCTAACTCCATAGCCCAATAGGTGGAAGCATCTGGTCATGAAAGGTTATGGATTATTGACAACCCACAGGGGGTTATCATCCCACAATTGGAGCTAGTTGTTGAGATCAATTCCCACTTCTGAAATTCCCTCCCCTTTTCTGTTTTCCCAACTTCTTTTGTCCATTTCTTTTCCCTCTTCTATACTTACCCAAATTCCCATTTTCTTTTCTCTCTTCTATTATCCCTTTCTAGTCACTATACTTAGTTGTTTTTTTTTTTAAAATGGGTTCGTGGGTTGGAGGACTCATGAGTTATCACTTCCTATTCCTATATCATGAGTCTGACCAACTGCCGTATCATCCTATACTTAACCATTTATGTATTCGCGGGTTCCTGAGTTGGCGGGTTCAAGCTTTCATATCCCATGTTCTGTGATATGCATTTTGTACCCAAAAGATACACGATCTACATTTTGACCATCGGACTCCCCGAGCTCCTTAGTATATCGTATCTCCTATATTTAGTCCAACTGACTGCGTTACAACACTTAGCTATTTTTTGACCTTTCACAATGGCGGGTTCGTGAGTTCCCGGGTTGGCGAGTTCACAAAAATCCCAAATCCTAATTGCTCTCGTCTGTCCCCGCCACCTTCGCTCTTTTCCAAATATGCATTTAGTATGGTTTAATGCTAGTAACTCATCATGCGGGTTCTGTAAATATTGTCATTAATAAGAGAAGGGCTCGAGGATATTTCTTATTAAGCCACATTAAAGCACGATTTGCAGAATATTATATTATATCTCTCTAGCGCTCATTTAAAATATTATCTGGATTAAAAGAACGCTCTCGTCAACTTATGGCAGCAACAACTCGACAACAGTTTTGTGGAGACACTTTGGACATTTTTGGACATGAGGACCAAAAATTTTAGTGGTATAGAGCATATTCTTACTATTCATCCCCTTCTTCTTAGAAGGAAGTAATTTGGATGTCCAGAATTGCTCGTGTAGGTTGTGTTCTTGTGGTTTTTGACTACAAGTAAATGGTTTCTTGGTGCACTGAGAAATATATACCAAGTCAGCGGATTGTTCAACTTCAAGACCATTCACCTGTCTCTCTTTCACCTCAAGTGTTCCATAAAATGATAAAACTCCCAGAGCCAACAGTCACTTTCAAAGGTGAAGATTGCAGGGACTTCTTGAAAAAGCATGACAACGGCCTGGACCTCTTGCTTGAATTCTTGGAGAATCTTCTGTTCATCCTTGAAGATATTACTAGATTGTAGGTCAACTCGTTTAAAAAACCCTTTCGGGAAATTGCTGGGTTATTCACTAGAGTGACCAACCAAGAAAATATCGCCAGTATTTCCCATATGATTCTTTATATCTTATATTTTAATGTCAAGGAGCAAGCCATCATCGATTGGGGAAAAATGATTTCCATTGAAATCTCTTCCCAATTGTCATAATAAAAAAAATATAATAAATTATTTATGGCCTCTTATTTGGTATTCACGATGGCACATTGTTGTCAATTTCCTAAATTGTCTATCTGCAAGAAGGTGAATTGTGAATTTGACCCAATGACCTTTTGGTACCACGCGTTATGAAGGCACAAAGCCTCACATTTTTATGAAGTTTTCAATGACTTTGTCTCAGTTTTTAAAGGATTATTGTTTGGAAAAGATACCCCCAGAATATCCGCCCAAGCAAGTAAATTCCTGGATAAAAAGGGGACGTTGGAGCAAATGGAAAATTACAATGTTATCAGGATTTTTGGTGCTAAGGAAAATCCTTCCTTCCTTCCATGACATATATCCGACATAATGTTTATTACAGAAGTGGCAAGGCAATATAATTTATGCCTACACTTTTTTCATGAGAAACGAAAAAAGAAATTCATACCCTTGCCTTGGAAAATTGGGGACTTTGTATTCATAAATATAAACAAAATCAATGAATTTGTGAACCACTTCCACAATCTCAATCTCAAGTATGTTGAAAGGATAAAAGGGTTTTACCCTAATGGAATATTTTTGGAGCTTATGTTAGCAGTGGGATTTAGCAATCCATTTATCCATATTTTTCTATGAGAAGAAGATAATAACTTGGGCGCTCCTACACTCAATGCTGACGACTTGGAGATAGTAATCAATACCAATAAATTTTACAAATAGAAAGGAAACGGTCCTAGTGAGAAGAGTGCGCAGTCCCCAACTGTTACTCCTAAGACTACAACATATCGGAGCAGTGCTCCAATGGCCCACCCATCTAGGAAAGTGATCAATATTAGTTCAGGTGGAGAAGGAGACAAGAACCTCCCTCTGGTAAAAATTGAAAGCTCAAATAAACTTCCTCTAAGAAAGAAGAGGAAGAATATTGTACAATAGGAAGAATAACATCGCGTCGAAAGTGACATCAACAAATTCTCCCTCAAAGATATGGAGCTCGAGGCTGACATCGAGAAAATGTTTCCTAACATTGATCAGTCAGGAGACACGACCCACCAGAATCCGTCGTTGGAAATTATTAAGAGTGAGACCTTCGATGAGGAAGAGTCATTTGTGTTTCAGAGCATTGTCTTTGACAATGAATCTAAGAAATTAATTATTGAGAAGAGTGATGTGAAGAATAAAAGGGGGAAATCTCGTTCAGAGGTTAACCTAAGAAATATGCGGCCTTCCCAGATTTCCAGAAGCCATAGAGGAACCGATGATGCATTGGACGACTCCACTGGTGGTCTCAAAGCGAAAAATACAAAGTTAAAGGAGAAGATTAAGGAACTGGAAGAGACCTTAATTCCTCTTCCACTCCTTTCCATCCCTTTGGCAATTGTTGTACCTGCCACACCCACTGCTAAATTAAAAGGATCCTCAAGCTTACTTACATCATCCAGGAGTTATGTGGAGAACAACATCAAGAAAAAGAATGGCATTGATCACAAAAGCTTGGGAAATTTCAAAGAACCTGATTTCTTTTGGATCGAGGGCGCACACCTTTCATGAGTATTTGTAGGCCGACCTAAAAAATGAAGAAGGTTTTTATCTTGATGTTGTGGTACCCTTCGGTGTTAAAGTTTCCAACATGACAGAGCTAAGGAGAAGAGAGGAGGATATTCCCTCTCCAAGCCGGATTAAACAATTGAACGCGTGCTAGAAAGAAAAGATAAAAAAATTGAATGATATTGTTCAAAAATGCAGCCAAGTCATATCAAGGAGAGAAGAATTATTCAAAAGACTCACAGAGGTAGACTTAGCCAGAAGCATTAACGAAGTTCAAGATCCCAAGTTGATTCTCAACTCGTTGTTCCTAACAAAGAAAAAATTTAATGAGCAAGTCGAGATCTTTAGAGATCTTTAGAGGGTTGTCAATTGAAAAGTTCTATGGTATACTTGAATATAATGAGGATGACATAGACAATTGGCTAGTGGACTACTTTGTGAAAAATAAGGATATTGAAAAAGCATTACATGGTGTTTCCCTTGATCTAAGAGACTTGGAGGGAGAGCTATTCAATATCAAAATCCAGCATGAAATCAATGTTGCACCAATGAAAAGTTACATCGAAGAATGGTTCAAGAAAGCTATTGATAAACTGACCAATGAAGGGAAAGAAGCAGTTGAGACGGTTCCTGTAACCGTTGATGAAAATGATAAAAGAACATAAACAAGCAAGTAAAAGAGGAGAGACCATCATAGTAAGTTTATGCTGATCATATCCTTATTTTTCTTTATCATGTCCTTCATCCAGTTATTCCACCTCTTTCACTAGAAAGGTTTAACCGAAGACTGATAACTCCTTTTGTTTTTCTTCTTACAAGGTCTTGTTGATTCTTCTACTGCCCACTATCTTCCTTATGAAATCTTATTTCTTGTATTTATTTGCTTTATGGTTTGCAGGAGCCCCAATCCCAGTATTTAAGACAAATGCATTTACAATTTAAAGAATATGTAACAAACTATATATTTTTCAGAAATTTCAAGAGAACTACTTTGGGAACAATCTCAACTTTGCTTTGTAACCTTGTTTTTAGAATATAAAGTATTTGAGGTTTATCTATCATTATATTTATTTGATTTTCCCATGTGTCCACTCTGTTAAAGTTCTTTTTTGCATGCAGATCATCTTCTTTTTATTTTATGTGATCATAAATCTTTATCTCAAACTATGATGGATGTGAGGAAATTTTGCTTATTTGATTTAAATGTGTGAAGTGTGTGCTTCATGGTCCTTTTTCAGGAATTTTCTTTAAAAGAAAACAAAAAACATTTTCCTTTCATTTTTCTCGCAACATTTATGCTTTTTTAATTACTACGACGAACTTTTGTCAAGTCCCACATTTTGAATATATAGAAACCCCAAGAAAATCTAAGAGGAGTACCACCTCTATAAAAAAGCAGGGGGATTGACATCCTCATGAGGTTGTCATTTCGGTCCTAACGGATTCAAGCGTCAATAGGGGAGAAATCTATAAAAGGAGGAGGCATTCTTGTCTTTTAGAATAAGGGCCAAAAAGGTCGAGTTAGTGGCTCCTCCCATCTAAGCAAATTTATGCACATGTTGAATCATTCTAATCAAGTCAAATTGAATGATAGACCAACACCTCTTGAATAAATGGGCAATGAATCCATCAGGCCCTGGATATTTTCTCAAGTTAAACTGATTAAAGGATGCCAAGATTTCCTCCTCTATAACCTTCTTATTCAAAGCCAAATTATCCTCTTCTGAGACCATCGAGGGAATATGAGAAATAAATTGTTCACACATCTCCATATCCATGTCTCTAGTCTCTGTGTATAGAGTTTTGAAATGAGTTTTTGCAGCCTGCTTAATACCCTCCATTGTATTTAAAACCTTACCACTTTGAGTAATTATTTACTCAACCCTATTGCGCCACTGTCTTGCTCTAACCTGCTGATGGAAGAAGTTGGTGTTTTTTTCCCCGACTTGAAGCCACAAACTTTTAGATTTTAACATCCACATTTCCTCCTCCTCCTTCGACAACTTTATATAATTATGGTGCGCTATATGTTCCTTCTACATCAGATCCTAGGAAACTTCATTATTCTCCATCCATTCTTGTATATCAACAATCTGTTTATAATTGTCCGCTAATTCAATAGCCAAAGAATGAATTGATTCTTTTGCCCAAATTTGTAGAGAAACCTTAGTTCTTTTGAGCATTTGTTCCCAAATATGGACAGGGGAACCCATGATCCATTGACGCCATGTAGTGGAGACCAAAAGGAAAATGATCAGATCCTCCATCCATAAAGGATTCAACCGAAAGGGTATAGGCCCCAAATTTTCTTCTTTTTGTATACACATGGAGATGGGTCGGTGGTCATAACACACCCATGGTAGGATAAGAGAGGAAATTGTCCCAAGATGTGCCAAAATGTTAGAAAAATAGGATCATAGAGCAATAAAATAAAACAAATGCTAAAATAAAACACAGAAGATACACAATACAATAGAGACACAGATATACATGGTTCACTCAGTGTGGGCTACGTCCACCAGAGAAATTGTCAGGTCCTTCCTTATTATTATCCAACAAAATGAAGGGATACAACCTACAACACACCCACTATAAATTCCTCTTCTTTTTCTCAGTATCCTCTCTCAGAATACAATATTCACAATAATACCCAACCACAATACATTTCCCTCATAAAAGAGGGTTTCCTTCTAGGGAAAAAAACCCTAACATAAATTCTACTGTCAAATCTGTGACCTTATAATGAATGGTCTAGATTGACTACGAAATTACAATATTTGAATTGAAAAAAAATAAAAATCGGCCCATGAATTGTGTATCCTGCGATTTCTTTGACCTGCATATAAATTAGGAAGATAATTAGGCTCCACAACCAACAATATCACACTTGGAGACTGATCACAACAACTCCACTGTTGTTATACTTGTTAGACTATGATCCACCTTGGACCTGGAAAATTTCTCATCTTCACCTTCATGCTTGAAGGCCAACTAAAACTAAGCAAGAACTCAATTTCTCCCTGGTTACTACCTTTGTTAGCATGTGTGCAGGATTCTGGCTAGCATGTATCTTTTACAACTTCAAATGTCCATATTCCAAGACAGATAAGATGAAATGGTACCTGAGTTGTATATGCTTAGTATTTGAATGGAAGGTTGAGTTCTTTGCAAGATGAATGACACTCCCACTGTCATAGTACAACCTGCTATTCTCTTGCTTCTTTCCCAATTCCTCCATAAACCTCTATATCCAAATCATTTCTTTACTAGCCTTTGTAGCAACAACATACACTGCTTCTATTGTTGAAAGTGAAACAACCTTTCGTAGTTTATAAATCCAACTTATTGATGTTCCACCTATAGTAAAAGCATACCCTGTGGTGCTCCTCCTACTATCTTTATCACTTGCCATATCTGAAGCAACATATACCTGTAGAAAAATGTATGAACCTCCATTACATAATGCATGAGTAAAAATACCTCTCAAATACCTGAGAATCCACTTTATTGCCTCCCAATGTTCTTTACCTGGATTATTCATATACCTTCTCACAACTCCCACTGCATGTGCGATATCTAGTCTTGTGAAAACCATCGCATACATCAAGTTGACAATTGTTGATGAATAAGGGACCCTAGACATGTATTTTATGCCCTCTTATGTCTTGGGACACATTTCCTTAGTTAATTTGAAATGGTTGGAAAAATGTTTACTAACATGTTTTGCATTATGCATTCTAAACCTCTCCAACACCTTCTTTATGTACTGACCCTGAGACAATGTCATTTTGCGTTTTTTCCTGTCTCTTTTTATTCTCATACCAAGGATTTTCTTTGCAACACCCAAATCCTTCATCACACATGAATTAACTAATTTCTTATTGAGGACATTTATATCCTGCATATTAGACCATGCAACAAGCATTTCATCTACATACAATTGCAAGATAATATAGCTTCCATTTTCTATCCTTTAAAATAAACACACTGGTCAAAATGACAWMTAATATAACCTTGTTCTGTCATAAACATGYCAAACTTCAAATACCACTTCCTTGGAGATTGCTTTAGTCCATACAAGCTCTTCTTTAACTTGCATACCAAATTGCCCTTGCCTTTGACCTCATACCCTTGTGGTTGTTGCATATAAATCTCTTCATCCAAATCCCCATGGAGAAAAGTTGTTTTTACATCTAACCGTTCAAGATGAAAATCTTCTACTACCACAAGACTTACAATAGTCCTAATTGAAGTCATTTTAACAACAGGAGAGAATATTTCATCAAAATCTATAAAACAAAATTGTGCAAACCCATTTACAACAAGTCTAGCATTGTACCTCTTTTTTCTTCCATCTTCTTCCTTCAACATGTAAACCCATTTATTCCGCAATGCTCTTTTTCCTGCATGTAACTGAACCAAATCCCAAGTTTGGTTATTTACCAAGGAATCCATTTCCTCTTTCATGCCTTGCTCCCACTTCTTTTTAGTGTCTACTTGCATTGCCTCTTCATAACTTTTTGGCTCACTAGAATCAGTTAACAATAAATAATACAATGAAGGAGAGTATTGTTCAGGGGGTCTACTTAATCTGGTAGATCTTCTAACAACACTTGCAGGAGTTCGAAGTACTTGTTAGTCCTATTGTTGTACATTTTGATTTTCTACTACCTTTGGAATTTCATTTTCACTGATCTCATCAAGCACTGTGTATTCTAGTTTTTCTCTTTCCTGTTTCTTTCCCTGCAACTGATATTTGTACATGACCTTCTCATCGAATATGACATTTCTACTCCTAATTATTTTGCGATTTTCATAATCCCATAAGCGATAACCAAAATCATTAACACCGTATCCAATAAAGGTACACTTCTTGGATTTTTCCTCAAGCTTTGTTCTATTTTCTTTATCAATACGAACAAATGCTTCACAACCGAAAGTCTTCAAAAAATAATAGTTTACCTTTTTACCTGTCCATGCCTCCTCTGGAATTCCACCATCAAAAGAG
>JASDQU010105385.1:18085-28569 GCA_032191745.1 Picea mariana | reverse complement strand
ACCAAAATCATTAACACCGTATCCAATAAAGGTACACTTCTTGGATTTTTCCTCAAGCTTTGTTCTATTTTCTTTATCAATACGAACAAATGCTTCACAACCGAAAGTCTTCAAAAAATAATAGTTTACCTTTTTACCTGTCCATGCCTCCTCTGGAATTCCACCATCAAAAGAGCTTGAATGTCTTTTGTTTATTAAGTAAAAAACAATATCTACAACATCTTCCCAGAACTGTAAGGGAAACCCAACATGCAATCTCATATTCCTTGCATTCTCCATGATTGTCATGTTCATCCTTTCTGAGACACCATTTTCTTGTGGTATTCCTGGAACTGTTTTCTCTCTACGAATCCCATGGTCTGAACAGTAATCATCAAAATCCTCGTTGCAATATTCACCTCCATTATCTGATCTGAGACACTTCAACCTTTTTCCTATCTCATTCTCAACCAAATATTTTTATTTCTTAAAAGTATCAAAAACATCATATTTTTGTCAAATGCAATAAACCCAAGTTTTTCTAGTTGCATCATCAATAAAAGTAACATAATAATGAGAGCCACCAAAATATGATACCTAAGCTAGTCCCCATACATCTGTATGCACAAGATCTAACCTTTCACTCTTCTTTTCTTTTCTGAATCTGAGAAATATGCCTCTCTTATGTTTTCCATAAACATAGTGCTCACAGAAATCCAAATCAATTTGTTTAAGATTTGGCAACAAATTTCTTTTGTGAAGTATCTACATCCCCTTCTCACTCATGTGTCCAATCCTATGATGCCACAATGTTGTATCCACTCCTGTAGAAGCTACAAATATAGAAGAGTTAGTATTACCAGTACATAAATACAATGTACCTACCTTCTCTCCTTTTCCTATCACCATTGATCCTTTGGTGACCTTCCATGCCTTATCTGTAAATCTAAATATACATCCTTCACTTGTCAATTTCCCTGTTGAAATTAGATTTTTCCTTAAATCTAGAACATGTCTTACCTCTTTCAAAAACCATTGGTTTCCATTCTTTTTCTTTATTTGTACCTTACCCATTCCAACATTTTTTCTTGGTGCATCATCACCCAAATGACCCTGTCCAAAATCACCTTGAACATAATCTAGAAAATGTTTCCTATGGGTTGTGGCATGAAATGAAGCCCCTGAATCTACTACCCAAGAATAAAAAATAATATATACAAAAAGAATCAAAACATCTTGTAACACATCACCTATTACATTTGCTTCCTGATTTTTCTCATGTTGTCCATCTCTTTGTTTCTTTGGATCTTTGCAGTCTTTCTTCATATGTCATTTCTTCCCACAATTCCAACACTCTATATTTCCCAGTCTGGATTTGGATATGCCCTTCCTAGAATCCCCGCGGTTCCCTGTGCCCTTTCGTATATCATTTTTTCTTCCCTTGTTCTCCATGGTCAGCCCATTACCTGATGTCTCACCTGTGATTTTCCATCTCATTTCCTCACTAAGGATAACACCAACAACATCATCAAATTTTAGAGTATTTGAATGAGAGATAGAGTTACTTATAACCATGACCAAGCCATTCCAACTTTATGGAAATGAACATAGGATTAGAAGAGCCCTAAACTCGTCATCAAAGTCCACTTTTATATAACTAAGCTGATTAGTAATCATATTAAATTCATTTAAATGATCTGCAACAGACCCACCTTCTAACATCTTCATATTAAATGATCGCTTCATTAGAAATATCTTATTGGATGTCGAGGGTTTTTCATACATTTTATCCAATGCGTCCATTGGCTCCTTCGTTGTCTTTTCTTTTGAAATATTGAAAGCCACCAATGCTGTCAGGATTAGTTGTATTGTTCCTAGTGCCTTTCTATCAAGAACCTCCCATTCTTCATCCTTCATGGCCGCCGACTTCTTTGTTATTCCTCCCAATGATAGGAATAGATCCTTCTGGTATAAATAATCTTCCATTTGCATCTTCCATAACTGGTAGTTTTGGCCATTAAATTTCTCAACCCTAAACTTTCCATCTTCTGCCATTTCTCCCACTCAAACCAGGAACCCTCTTTTCCCACGAGTTACCTTTCACTCTGATACAAGTTGTTAGAAAAAAAAGATCGTCAAGCAATAAAATAAAACAAATGCGGAAATAAAACACATAATATACACAATACAATAGAGACACATATATGTGTGGTTCACCCAGTGTGGGATACGTCCACCAGATAAATTGCCAGGTCCTTCCTTATTATTATCCAACAAAATGAAGGGATACAACCTACAACACACCCACTGTAACTTCCTCTTCTTTTTCTCACAGTATCCTCTCTCAGAATACAATATTCACAATAACACCCAATTGCAATACATTTCTCTCATAAAAGAGGGTTGCCTTCTAGGGAAAAAAACCCTAACATAACTTCTACTGTCAGATCTATGATGTTATAATGAACGGTCCAAATTGACTGCGAAATTACAATATTTGAATTTCAAAAAAACAAAAATTCTAGCCCCCTCATGGCTGGGGGGGGGCATGAATTGTGTATCTTGTAGTTTCTTTGACCTGCATATAAATTAGGAAGATAATCAGGTTCCACAAACAACACAAAAATGAGCTTTGAACCAAAAATCGATCGAGTCTAGCAGCAATATGCCTCAGACCAGCTCTTCTGTTATTCCAAGTGTATTTTCCCTTACTAGGTTGGATATCAATCGGGTCCAAAAGGGAGATCAAATCCTCCATCTTCTCCCTAAATTATTCCCAAACAATGGGACCTCCTTTTTTATCCTTTTGATGCAGGGTGGTATTGAAATCCCCTGCTATTATATAATTTTTTCCAATCCCTAGCTCCTTAATTTCTAACAATGCATCCCAACATTTATTTTTTCCTTATAGTTACTAGGCATATAAACATTAAGAAAATGAATCATCATACCTGAAGTTAGATGGGCAAGTCTGACCATGATCGAATCTGCTAATGAAAAGCTACTGTCTAGCTGAAAGAAGTAAGGATTCTAGAGGGTGCACAGACCCCATGAGGAACCCCTTGTGCTTATTGTTATTCCTTTAATTTTTCAACAAATTTGATGAATTTCCTAAAGGGCTTCAGAGTCCCTCATTTTCAACTCCTGGATAAAAAGAATTTGGGGGTTCTTAACTCTTATAACTTTTCCTATTACTTCTTTTTTTTCTTTGCCTCCCAAACCTCTACAATTCCAAGAGACTAATTTCATTATTTACATGAGTATTAAATTCCCCCCCATTTAGAGAGATGAAAACTAGTCGGAGCATCCCCCTTGGAATACTGGACATTGCCTTGGGGACACCTGCTCTTTACCTCATTCCTAAATGTTCCTGATAGAGTGGTATGTATTCCAAGTTCCTTATCCCGATCAGCTTTGGTTTCCCTTCTGTTTCGATTAGATCTACGACCTAATTGTTTGGATGTTGTGATGTGTGTAACTTCCATCTCATATTCATCGACAGAGTCCTCTTGTCTTCCTTCCTCGATAATGAATGGAATACTAGACATTTTCCTAGAAATGATTTTGCCGATAGTGGGCTCCCCCGTCTTAGGAGAGGGAATGGCTTGCTTTTTCGATTGTTGCTCAGGTTCCTCCATAATAGGCTTGTTAATATCTTCCATTTACACCCTAATTTCATGTGATCTCATTGCTTCTTCCTCCTCAACCTCTAAGGTTGCATACTTACTCCGATTACTTTCAGCCTCACGACCTTCCCCAACAATAGACCTCAGAGAAGTATGAGGATATTTTTATGGAGAAGGGGGGGAGGGATTTCTCCCTTGGGAGTTCTCCTGTTGTTGAAAAACTTGCTTCCCAACTTCCTTCTTTTTATTTTGTTTTTTCCATTGTTCTTGTTCACCTTCAGCTAGCAGATCAGGCTTGGATTTGGAGCAGTTCTTGGAAAAGTGCCCATATTCATGGCAAGATTTGCATTTAACAGAAGTGGTTCATAGTCTACCTTTTGGATATAAGACCAATTATTTAGGGTTAGCTTAATAGCCTCTGGAAAACCCTTTTCTAGATCTACCTCCACACATATCTAGGCACATGCCTAGAGACCTTCTTGTGGTTCAACACGATCAATGAATATATCCAATGGATTTCCTATGCTTCTTAGGGTTTCGTCATTCCAACAGTGCAAAGGGAGAAAAGAAAGACGAACCTAGACTGGGATTGAAGAGGGAATATCATTCTTAGGACTAAGGTTCAACATCCATTTATTCAAATGCATACCCCTGGTACCCATAAAACAAGGGCCACTTCTGAAAATAAGATCCTAATATGCCTTATTTTCGAAGAAAAACACAAAAAAACCCTTACCACAAAATGTTGATGACATTTTCCCTTGAATCTGAGTCTTCCATTTTTATCAAACCATTGAGCCATAACACAAGGGGACGACCAAAACCCATTAAATTATCTGATTAACCCATTTTCAACACGCCTCAACATGAAATTGCGCGAGGTTGATGGGTGCACTGGGACCTTCAGAATGTCATCGATCTTCTTTACAAATCGTGATGGAAAAGGTTTTGCAATCTTGTTGTAAGAAGTGATAAGGATTGAAAAGATGCAATATCAGGTGACGATAGAGGCGGTGGGGGATATCCTCCCCCCGATCTAGAGGCCATGCTTCATGACTGGAGGAGAAAACCTAAGAAGAGAGAAAAACCCTGGTAGATCTTCCTGTTATCTATTATTGTTAAAACACGCATTATTAGTAAAATGTCAAAGAAAAACTTCATGTTGATCACCTTTTCATCCACCTAATTCATGTGTTTGCAAGTAATCTTATCAAGTTTTTTCAAGAATTTGTTATGCATGATATAAGTTAACCAATAAATATCATTTAAACCTATATATAATTCAACTATGTTACTTTTTTATTGAACTTCAAATAACTTGTCGTGTTTTCTTATTGGATGTGCTTCCTTCGTGCTTGTTGTTGTAAGTCTTTTTTGATGATCTTCCATCATCCATTTTTTATCAATAAAATATTTGCATAGTGAAATATACAAATTATGAAATATGTTTTACAAAGTAAGTAAATAATTTCAACCTAAAATTGTTTTTAGGTTAGGCGATGTGCTTTATATTGTAATATGCACTAGTGCACATTATATAGTAATACGCATTAGTGCGCATTATATAGTAATATGCACAAGTGCATTCACATATGTATGGATCCCTATGTACCCCAATTCACAACTACAAAAAACTCGCTATTGTGCATTAATACACTTGTAGGTTTTCATACTAAGTGGTTCGCTCTACAATATTAAATGCACTAGTGTGTATCTATTGTATAATGTGCACTGCAAAACCCAAAATCTTTTTGTTTAATTGACAATGATAGTTTTTGGAATCCAAAGCAATGAGGAGTTCAAATCCATTAAAATATTCTTTACATTAAAATAATTGTCAAGGCCAACAAACCCCAAAAACCCCAAAAAACAAATATCATTGTGAAAGGGTGAAGAAATTAAACCTTATTGCTAGGGTTTGCAGCAATGAAAAATAAAATGTAAGCAACAACAAAGCTAGGGTTTTTGGCAAAAAACAAAACAAAAAGGAAGCATCAACAAAACTAGGGTTTGCAACATTGAATTTGAGAATGAAACCCTTCTATTTAATTGAAATGAAATGTAAATATGAACTACGATAAATAAATAAATAAATAAATAAATAAATTCAAGAATTTATAAATCAATCGAAGGAAAATTTGTTGATATGAAGAAAATGAAGTTACATATCTAAAATTTCTCGTATGTAGATTTGTATGTGACCCATGGTGACCCTTTACAAATTATGCTTCTCAAAAAATCTGTCCACTCCAATCTCTTGCTTGGAAAATGTATCTTGCACAAGTCTCCCCTCTAAATTTTGGCACAACAATGGATTGGGATTTTTTAAACTTCCATAGAATGAAAAAATATTTTTTTTTCTTTTTTTGGCACATTAATGAAAACATGTTGACCATTTAAAAAAAAAAAATCACCACATGGTGCATCTAGTAGTTTTATGCATTGATGCATTATAATATCATAAAAGCATCAAAATAACAGTTTTCAATGAAAATAGAAGTGCCACACCTTTGAAAGTTGTACTTTGTGGAGTTTTTCCTTTGTAGAGGTTTTAGCATAGGTATTTTTTTGGTGTGCATTAAAAGCAAGTGCACCAGTGTATCTAGTATACATAGCCACGTTAATGCGCCTATGTAAACTAGGTGTATCATTTACTTCAAAAAGGCCTTCAAACATCTATTTGAAGTTAGAATGTTACATGATTCCCATAATTTCTTTTAAGAATGCATACAGGTATTGATTGTGGTTTTGGCTCAAATACAAGGGATAAAAAATGATCAAATGGTTGATTCTTCAAATCACTCATTCCATATTGTTCCAAGTTTGCATGTTCTCCTTTGTTCTTTGCAATAAATCCATATTTTATTTATATTTTGATTATTTGATTGAATATAAGTTACCTTTTGCACATGCACTTGAATAATTGTACATTGAATTTTGCATGATCTAGATTTGATATTGAATTTGGATGTGCAAGATATTCCACCAGTACAAAATTGATGCAATATTTTATCCAAAAAAATATATCATAGACAATTGGTATATGAAAAGGAAGAGTCACTTTACCTCACCCACTGTAACATGCCATCTTTCAGAAGCTTCCCTGGGCAAATGGTACTTCACCATGAACTAAATCTCTTTTAAGACACCCCAATTATATGCGGTTGCTTAAAATGCAAAGATTTGAAGGTGAACCCTCTACGTGTCACATTGTCCCATTATGTTAATGACTGACTACCCAAAGTTGACATCCTGATACCTCCCATTGTAGTCAAGATCCAATAAGAAATATATAAAATACAAGTAGAAACACTTCCATATGCTCATTTTTTAAAAATTTGGAAGCCAAAGAAACTATGTTTCATTTGAAACTAACTAATGCATCTCCTTCTATTGACTCAGTCAAGAGTTCAACTAAGCCAAAGTATGATATTAGTACTACCCAACACATCTTTGCTAGGAGATCCAAAAATTTGTACAAGTTGAGAGCAACATATGTCCAACTACATACTAAGGTGAGTTCAATTGTCAAATTAAAATAATGACTTCTCACTTCCTATTCATTT
The DNA here is from genome assembly GCA_032191745.1 of Picea mariana. Lineage (NCBI taxonomy): Eukaryota > Viridiplantae > Streptophyta > Pinopsida > Pinales > Pinaceae > Picea > Picea mariana. The sequence goes on along the minus strand of JASDQU010105385.1, from coordinate 21,398 downwards.
GCAAAGTAAACACCAAACCCATTACAATCGTGTTTTATACAATGCTTGGCCATCTTTCCTGTGTATGCTTGATGTCGGAATTGGATTATCCTTTTGTGGTAATAATTACATGATTACCAAGTCTAAAATAGATGCTACAAATCTTTGGTTTTTTATCCTTTCACATGTGTTCATTCCTCCCAAACAATCAATAATACTTATGCTATTTTGCTGTAATATTTATAGTTGGTACGACTATTTAAATATTGTTAAATATAAACATAGCATTTCCATGTATAATATGTGCATGAAAAATTATTATTCTGAATTTTTTTATGGGAAGGACTTGTTATACATTAATGGTTTTCCATGCACTCATGGTGAAATTGCAAAGTTCTTAAATAGTTGTACACTCACTTTTCAGTGTAAATTGTTTTTTTGAGGAACACTTCGATGACAAAGACTTCTTTATGAAAAGGAAGCCACATGAATTTGTTGTTGTGCTTGCAAGACATAGATATATCTAAGTGGCAAGTTGTTAATAAACTATAACTTTTGTATCCCACCAACTACTCATCATAGGTGGCTTGCATTGGGACTACCTTTAGATGCCCCCTTGGGGTGTATGAAAAATATCATTAAGTCATTGTACTATTGGATTTTCAATAGAATTAATATAAATTATTTCTTAATTCAACATTTTTTATAAAGTGGTTTGTTGCATGTTTATTGGAATACAAATTCCATGCTTCTAATAAATGTTTGGTTTAATGTGTGAACATAATAAATGTATTCTGTTTACTTAGTATCATTGATTTAATTTTCAATATTTTGGAAATCAATATTCAAACAATGAGTGACATGTCTACCTTCTACCATTGCACTCCACTATGATGTCAACTCAAGAGAAGGATAATAAATGAGCATAGCTCGGAGAAAAAGCATACAAATCATGGTTGAATCAACCACCTATTCAATTTCCACTACATCCCGAGTCACTAATTCATAACATCTAAAGTGACATCAATTCTTCATATGTTGGGGATGAAAACAATCATACAAAAGTTGGCATGGATGATTACTTATGGGATACCCATTGTTTATAAGGAATGTTGTTAAATTCATTCTAGAAAGGTGAAGTAGGGGATAATGCTCAATCATTGATACCTTCTTCAAAATCACGATATTTGCTTCCATTTCCCCTCCCTTTGGACATGGGTCAAGGTCTACCCAACCAGGGACAACAATGTTCTATACAAATTGAAATAAATGTATGGTATGTCAGATGCATGTTTCTCGATACTATTGAGGTAACTAACCATTAAGACCCCTTGAGGGACAACAATGCACCATCAGTAATTGTAGTCTAGTTATTATAGGACTTTAGCTAAAGGGGTGAGAAAGGGTGGCCTTTAGAGGTTACTTGTTGATCTTATGGAGCATGTACGTTTTGATGAGATGTTGGATGAGTCTTATAGTCTTCAAGAGGCTTGGGAGCATGTAGGAGTAGTTAATATTCAATGAGGGTGAGTGTACCTCCTAGAAAATATGCTAGTCATGTTGCATTGGCTTCTTCCATCTATATGACTTCTAGTTGTCCATTAGAGGAGAGGTGTAATACCTGATGGAGTATGATGTTGAGATTGATTCTAGGTTTATAGTTGATGGGAGTATTCTAGAGTATAAGGACATGATTGATTGATTATGATTTGGATTATATCATTATATAATTTTTCATCTATCTCGGTACTTTCTAGGTGGAAAAAATGCAGGAATTGACTTGCAGATCCATTTTAGTGGGATGTCCAAATTTGGAAAATTAGGGCTGGAAACAATCTAAAATATTTTGGATCCATTTAAGGCATTAAACAACATTTTTTTGGTCTAAAACCTACCTTGGAGGAATATGTCATATTCTACACATTGAGACCTTTTCAATGGTGCAAGAATTTCCTCAATCAGAGTTTGTATGCGTAAGTTATGCCTCTTGCAAGTTGACCTACCGTGTTGACCACCATGGTATGAGTTGATGCCATGTCATCCCCCATTACTCAAATGTGTAGGGATAGCCACATGTTTCTAAAAGTTCCAAACCTTGTCACTAATTGAGGGTTGAGGAAGTCAAAACCTAACCCTATAGGGCTATGCTAAATACTAGGCCACTAGGAGGAGAAGGAGTTCCATTCTTTAGCATTGTAATTGTTCTATAATTGAGCATAGCATCTAGGAGTGGTATTTTGAGACCATAACAAAGGAGGTAGGAGATTTTGTAGTAGCCATCCAGGAAACGGTGTCAAAAGAAACTCCATAGCGAGTGTCTCTTTCTTTGTATTTGCTTTCCATAACTGAAGAAAAGAGAGTAGAGAATAGGCCTCACCTTCTAGTTGGTTTTTCTCCCATATTGGGTTTCCTAGGATACATCTTGTGTTCAATTGTGTGGATGGTGTGTATATTTTTTCCCATTCTTTCATTTTCGTATTCATTTGTTTTCATAAATCTAAGAAATAAGATAGTAATAAATAATATGGGATCTAAGGAAATAAATTGCATAATCCAAGATTTCATAATAGCTTAAGATCTGTTGTGACGAACTGTTCCAGTGGAATATCCATGACAATTTACAGATTAGATTCTCTCACATAAAGGGAGTTTCCCATGATGTTACTCTTACTTTAGGATTCTCTTGGGATTATGGAGTTGACCTAATGCATGTTGATGTTTCAATTGTTGGAGGATTGGAGGTACATGAGAGGGATTCTCATGATGACAAGTTGTTGATGGACTTGCATAGGTTGTTGCCTATATCACAAGATTTGTATTATGTGATCAAGGAGTTGAMTTTTCCAATTTTATATATTTGTGACTTTAATAGATGTGATCCACTTATCTTGATCTTGTATAGAGATGTGATTATCTTTACAAGATGTCTTGGATAGCTCATGATGTGGTGTCCATTGATTTTGGCMTGTGATGTTGACTCGAAGGATGATGGAGTTTGGAAAGTTTCATATGTTCCAAGATTATGCTCCTTCATATTCGCAAGTGGTTAGTATTCTTTGGATCGAGATGTTGTGATAGCATGGGTGATCGTTTCTTTATGAAAGACAATTCTTGATTTTTAGGTTGCAACCAATACAAACCTGTAGGTAGTAGGTTTGGTGGAGTTGTAGAGGGAGTTGATAGGTATTGGTGTAAACACTTTCCTCGTAAAGAGGGAGCATTAGCTTTTGGGGTTACTCTAAAAGTGTTTACACCATGTTTGGAGTGCTTCATGAGCTTTATAGTACATTGTGTATGTTTAGCTCCTAGATAGTTTGAAATGGACTGGTACATG